>CM060950.1:377610469-377787969 GCA_030765055.1 Mantis religiosa
ATTCCATCACTAAGGGATGTCTCACTGTTATTGTTGCTGTTATCATATACAAATCCTCTACTTAGAACTGCTTGTTTAAGTAATATATACCTTTTTCCAACAATCGTTAATTCTTTTAGTATTATAGTTACAACAAATTCCCTTGACACCTACGGAAAGGTTTTCTTATCAAATAATTTCTGTAATTATAGGAAGTACATTGTAAACGATTTACCTTTCCGAAGCATGCTCAATTTGTATAAATAGATCATTTCTGTAATATAAACACGTTGATTTAATGCAGCACAAGCTATACAAAACTATGTGAGAAATTACTAATGAATCACAGTTTCCTGTTACTTAAATAATGACAAATCTAAATGAAAATCTAAATAAAACTGACGACATATTCATAGTTCTGGTTTACATCACATTATATAAAATGAATCTCCCCTCCCGACATAGTTACTGAATTCAATACATGCCACGGAAATGAAAGATAAACAACAGTTTACTGACTTTGGTTCTTCGTACTGGAGGATCAAAGTGCTATAGGTACAATCTCAGACAATTCATCAGCAGTATTAACTGAGAAATCACAAAGAGTTTTGATTCCATCTTCTTCCTCCTCGTCACAATACTCAAACACGTTATATGTACACGATATCTAGTGCCTACTTGTGTATGACACATTGCTCTGATTGTTTCTGAACAGACTGTACATATACTGGACCCGCCGTGTAAAGCCTGCTTAGTTAACTCGTGTGCACGTCGGCCGACTCCTTTGACGAACCCTTATAATCGTTTTACAACCCCGGCCCTCCTTCTCCCAGACCTTTTTGCAAGGTTGCGACTTTTCTCGATAAGTCATGGGTATCGTACGAGGCTTCATATAAATAAAGTTTCTTATGTCCATTACTTCCTTACCAAGCTACAATTCTACTGGATTCCATAATAACCCTTAACTTATTCAAAGTGCGGTATTTGAAACCCAGCTCCTTTAGGAGGCCGCGCAAAGTGAAGTACCCATAAACAAAATCACAAATTTCTTGCAAATGTCCAACCAATTCGTCTAAGGTGGGCGCTCTCCCTTTTGCATAGAATCTATAAATTTCTTGGTGAATTAAGTCGCATGTGAAATTATCTACTTTAGAGAAACGTTTCCTTTTGTTTTCACACTTGATCAACGTCTTTGATATTCCTTTCGTCACAGTATTTCTTACTGTATATCTGTGAATACCCAGAATTTATCATCAGGTTCATTGCACGATCCCTTACCAAGATTATTTTTCAGCACGTATTTATATGTGTTCAAAATAAGCGCTTGAATTTGCTTAGAAACTGTTCCCGTTATGATTTTGTTTTTTGAGGCTTTTCCAGTAACATAACTCGGCCCAGCAACACCTTCCAATTTATTCACATTATTGTCATCACTTTGCTTATTTTCACTTGACTGAAAGTAATCTTACTTTATTTGCATTTACCATTGCAATTTCCCTCACAAGTTCTCCACATTGTGCCACACAACGAATAATTGCACGAAATGAAACAGATCAACTGGAAGTTGGAACTTTGGCAACTGAGACTCCACGTGGAGTGAAGATACGACCGTCACTTCGAGAAAATCAGGGTTGCTATTGGTCCTCAATGACAGTGTTCCATTTCTGAAGTGTGGAGATAGATTTATGACGGTTATTAGTGGGCTGGAGGGTCAGATTCCTTTCAGTCCGAACTGCATACCCGTTGCCTAGACAGACCTTATGCGTGATAAGCTGACATGAAAAACTCTGTCGTTCGCATTTTTTCCGTTACGCCTGCTCCCTTTGCCATGTACAAAGGTATCTTTCAGAGCTAGCGCGTGACCTTGCTCGGATGAGTGCGAGTGACGTCATGCATATCAATGGTGGTATAAGGTCTCTGCTTTCACCAGCAGACTGCTGAAAAAGCTAGTGCGTTAGATGACGGATGACAAATGTGGCACCCATTTTTCTCACAAATAAACAAGTGAACTCGACCATAAACTAATGCGAAAAATTACTTCATACGCCACATCTGTAGTAGTTGTACATACATGCCAGCGTTCGCGTAGGAATATGTGGCATTTGGAGGGTGCCAGTTTTAATACACTTATAGCTTGTAAACTATTTAAATGTAAAATATTTCCTGTCACGTATTCGCTAAAAATACCAACAAAATAATGACTATGGTGATATCAGTAAACATGTTTTGCATATATCTATCATGGACTTTATATAGGTATTTGTAAAAACTGTACATATCACAGCAACCTTCACAATAAATTTGAAGTACGAATGAAGCAAGAAGTGCCTTAGATAAGTGCGTTTATATCTGCTTTGCAAAATTAAACGTATGGTATTGAATTTTTCAGTCTGACTCTAAGTTTCCATACTTTAGCCTACACACGGCCAGTGTGAAAGAACAATTAATTCCCATTAACTTGAGCATATTCGTCGCCAGGAAAGCTTCAGGTCTTATTTAATGGTAAGTACTTTATACGCAACGAGGAAAGGTTTTAAAAAACGACGCGCTTCCCCAAGATTCCGTTATGTATTTACTACATGTTTATTGCATACTATTTTTTCACTACATGTGTATATGTATATCAATCTGAATTATAGTAATTAATATATTAGTAGAAATATTAATGAATGTAATTGAAGCCAGATGGTAGATTTTAGAACGCACATGGCCGCCTATGTGTGTTGCTACGGAGAAAGTACTTGGAATGTCAAATTACGAGGCATAGCAACAATAACGGCAAGTATGGAATATCAGTGACAACGTGCTAAAATGGAATTTTACGACGGTTTTTAAAACATTCGCAACAATTGCCATTTGGACGATATTTTTTTTCGAAAAACGCTGTTTTTTTTTTTAAATCTCATGCTATTTGTCTTTTTAGCATTATTGAACCAAATTTCAGTTTAAACATCTGGCTTCCATAATCGAAGGTAACAATGAATATAGAACTATACTATCAACGTGACAATTCATATCACTGTATACTTCAGCCCGTGCTCGTAAACATGAGCCCTCTGATACGATATGCTCTCGTCAGCTGGTCACATTACGAAAATCATCTGATAAGAGGCGTCACAACAAAGACATTTCAACATTAACGGAAACAAGTTTTCAGCATTCTGTTGTTGAATTGGATACTTTCTGCCCAACACAAGAAGGCAAGCGGGACCTGAAGAGGGAGAGGGGCATGAACTGTATATATGCGCTGGTAGTGGATCAGTTTACTAAGTAATGAGAGTATGAGAGTATATAAAAGTCACCCATGCTGCCAGATCTAATACTCGTTTCAGTAACTGCAGTGATAGGTATTATGCATGGGTAAGTTATGTGACAACACTGTGTGCTTTAAATGAACCTAACGCAAGCATCAACATCATGAGGACAGATAAAGTGATTATGTTACACATTCATCTGCCTTGCCTTCTTGTGTTGGGTGGGCGGTAGTGACAGCACGCGATGAGTTGATGCCACTATGATTGTGTGCTATTCATAATGGGAAATTGAGGGACGTTTGAGAAGAAATACAAGAAACTGTGCCAAAGAATTCCGATATTTAAGGTACGGATACGGTTTATCTAAAATACCAAAATAAAAATGTTTAATAGTGAATATTTTTCCAAGTAGCTCCTAAGCCAAGCTAACGTAACTTTATTTTTTGTGCAATTTCGGCTACCCACCTGAGCCGGTACTTGCCCGTTGTTAAGTACCTCGTTGAGCCCTCCCGGCACTCAACACCTCATATGATAGGATATGTGACGGGTGAGGGCTACGGATGGGAGGTTTACAACAGGTCGGCTTTTTCTCAGGGTAGGTCTGCATGGATTATCTCTTTTGAGTTTCAGTGAGTGGGTGCCTCCTGACAGAGTATGGGTATTATCACATAGAAGACACCACGACCGTTGAATGGCAAGTTTATTTATACAAGTCGCCCTCTCCACTCGTCACTGTTATATTAATGTTATCCGCACATTAGGCGCGGTATTTAGGATTTGCCCGTTGCTGTGCGCATGACATGACGGCTAGTTTGAATCACAGTAGCGAGTGAACCTGTAAATCGCTAGGGCGCGCCGAGTGGTGTATGTAGCTTGTACGCGTTGTCGTTCCTGGACGTCGAGAGCATTACTTCGCGCAATAGAGTATTTCCGATGGATTATTCAACAACAGAGTTTGGTAAAATCTTAATGGTGTAATGTCTGCAGTTTCTCTCACTCGCTAACACAGAGTGCTCGATAACCACCGAATGTGTGTTGCTCTGTCCATTCGCGAACACGGACTTTGATGTACTTTCAGTACTTGTTGCCCCCTTCAGTAGCCAGAACAGAGTGTTTTTCGAGGCAAACATCAAACGTCGCCATTGCACAAATTTCCCCTACCTTTCGCCGAATGTTGCACAGTTTAGAGTTCACGTGACCTGTTACTCGTTCCTAATAGGTTGTGTTTCATCTCTACTCTTAAATTTCATCGCATGTATTTCATGCAACCTTCTCTTCCCCACGGTTTATGTAATTAATGCAGAAGCACGTTTAAAAATGTGTATCTTAAATCCCCAGTGTCTATTCTCTCATCCCGTATCATGTGCAGACCAATGCATTGGCAGGCGACTGGCTGTCGCTTGGGACTACCCCTTGGGTGATTCTCGAACAATGCCACCTTTGTGGGCTCAACACAAGGAAAATTCCTGTGAGGGTAAGTGTTCATTTTTCCGGCTCTCTTTACACGTTGGGTAACGTGCATGCAATAAAACATATGTGTTGAGATTGCCTGTTCAGTTTCTGCACTTGTGTATATAATCATTATCTTCTATACTTGTTATAACTTAGCTTAATTCATATTGTGGTATCTATCCGCCCTCAATTATGCATTTAATATGACTTTCGCGGTTATTATACCAATGTTATGCCTAACAGGGACGGTGTCACGCCGCTAACATAGAATACACAGAATGGACTTAAAAAGGCAGTGCATCCCTGATGTATTGTGCTTCCTCAACTTCTGTAAAAACTATTGTTACAAACACTTGTCCTCCATCTACCTCATGCTCATCGGAGTAAACGTCGTTTTGCTAATTTCTATGTAGGTGCCCGAGAATCTTGAGCATATTGTGACAGGGAATAAGTATCGTATTTGTAAACGAACTCCATATTGTTAGGCAAATTCTCTGACGTAAAAGTAATGGGGGAATGCAGTGTTCTCAGGAGTTCTTTGTCGTAAACGCGTAACAAGAATCGAACGAATTTATGAGACAACCCGATATATCTAGATAAGCCTTACATAGGGAAGAAAGTAAATAGAAAATTAGCTGCACGATACGGAGGTCCGTATCTTATTATAGAGGAACTTACCCCTGTAAACTATAAATTGCAACTGGAAAGAGAACGCAGTACTTGCTTGCATATAAACAGACTTAAGAAGTGATACGCGAGTGGGAGGCCGGGAACAGAGGTTAAGCCGGATGTGTGGCCATAAGTGATAACTGGCTCGCCTTTTGTGAGTGATATTATTGCAGCTCCAAGGACCAAAGGAAATGAAAATATTGAAGAACATTTAACTAGCGATCATAATGACGAAAGTGAAGATGAATTAAATATATCACAGGTAAACGATGAAGGTAGGGATCCCACGTGGAAACATGAGGGAATTAGAACTAGAACTCAGGAAGACGAATTCCGTGATCCTCCATGGAATTTGAGGTCGCGAGCTCGAGCCCGGGAGGGGACATCGACTAGTAGGGGACAACAAGAGTGAGTAGCCAGCGAAAATAGTAGACTTAATGCAAGGAATACTAACAATGAGTCACGGACTACAAGAGAAGTAACGGCATACTACCCAAGAGGGTACGTGTCTAATTCGTATTAATTTCTGATTTTTTCAGGTTACGCTTTGGCTAACCATGGTATCGTACGAGACCCATTAGATGTCTCGCCCGAAGGACCTCTTATGACCAAGGGGGTCATCTTCGCCTATCAAGAGACAATCTTAGTCACCGGCAGTCGATGGACTATCAGTATCGACGTGCCAGTCCAGCGCTATGCAAACGCTATAACTCAAATCAAAAACATTTTTCAAAAATTAGAAGAAGAGAAATCGCGCGATATAGGGCGTTTGATAGATTGGGAAGAAATCTAAAAACTTAAGAAAATATTCACTTTGCTACAAAAGGAGATAGAAAATATTGAACAATACCTACCTGCCAGAGACACTAGAAGAAAACGCGGAGCTTTCGATGTAGGGGGTTCACTCTTAAAAGTCTTGTTTGGTACTCCCGTTATGGCAGAGATTAATAAGGTCCATAAACAAATTGCTAAATACGCAACCATGACCAGCAAATTGGTACACGTAGCCGAAGATCAACTCACTTATATCAAGGAATTAGATGAGAGAACTACCCATAATGCACAAAGATTAAAGGGATTGACCGATGAGCTAGTAACCGAAATCAGACAAATCGCCGGTAGGGGAGAAGTTATAGAAAATGATGTAGCTGAATTTAAAACTTGGGTGGCCAATCAATTTAAGATATCGTCGGCTATTAGGGAACTGTCTTTATTTATGATTCATTTGCAACAGCAACTAATTCAATTGCAAGAGGGGTTAGATGTGATTGCCACGGGGAGGCTTAGTGCTGCTATTATGCCACCTCGGAATCTGTCACAGATCCTCCAAACTGTAGGGCTTAGATTACCTTTGGGAACTTTTCTAGCAGGAGCCGAGCTATCAGATATGCACACATACGTATTACAAATTATGCGATGTCGTAGCTTACTCAATGCCAGCAGCAATCAGGATCTTAATAAAAGTACCTTTGAAGGGGGCTGATCGTACTCTTCACTTATACAGGGTGTTACCGTTACCAACGAGGCTAGAGGCCATTCATTCTACATGCAACCGGGTTGCTGACAGACGACCTGGACTGTCATTACCATTCGGACACAATGACACTTCTTCCTGCCATCGTCGGAGAGACGCAGCTCAACTTGGACGAGGAGGCTATCGTCGTTTCCGACATTGGTAGCCTACTGTCGCCGGCGGAGAGCCGTACCCTGTCAAAACCTGTTCGACACCCTCTGGATTTAAAGAAGCTGGAAGACATCCAGACCGAACTCCGCATCGACGACAAACCGCCACAAGTGTCGCTTCAACATCACACCAATAGCGTGCGTGAGCCACGCGAGTCGCCGAACCATCAGCCCGAGACGTCCGCGCAACTTTGGACAGGCGCTGGAGTACTACTGGCAGTAATGGGTGTGGTAATGGTGCTAGGACTTACCCAAAAGCACTGGTACAAACGCCTACAACTTAGAGGAAAATGGTTTTTCCGCCAACACCCAACGCGAGCACAAGACGCCAAGGACGTGGAGGAAGGCCATCAACTCATGAGAAACGCTGGAACCGCCGATTCGAAGCCACAAGAGGAAACCACAAGAACCACAAGGGTGGAAACTAATATTTGTTTCGCAACAAAAGCGCATTATAGTAATTTTAACGATAAACGAAAGAAAGAGAAACGCCGATAGCAAAGTACACTTATGACCAAAATTATTGTAACACCACACGCGATCTGCACTTGCATTTTTATGTAAACTTAGTTGTAAGAATTACCCATGTATAAGATACGTAGGAAATAAGTTAGCCCTGACATCAAATAAACACTAGATCTGAAAGGAGAAAACGAAACCAAAATTAAATTTCAGAATTAAATCATTTAAGAAGCAATCATTTCAGTAAGAGAAAAAAGGAATAAATGAATAATGAGTACTTACCAGTTCAATCTGATGAGGTTCGCAATTGGTACCGTTGTACCTATTGCTCATATCAAGCCGGGAGGGTATAGTACCCCGCGTATTACACGCAACCCATATGGAAGGGTGGCAGATGGTAACCACCGAGACATCCCTTATAGATTTTACCCTTAAACGTGGGATCGACTTTTAGATGGCTTCTGAAAGAAAACTATCATATTTTATGTAGTATTTAGAGTTTTGTGAGAATATTAGCGGATGCTGATTCACATCCACATGCCGCTTGCAAGATGCTGTGGTTTTGGAAAATTAGCTAAGCTGGACTACGTGACAGGATGTATTAACCTTTGTCTGGATAATATGACGACAAGGCATTGTCTCGCAGGATCTATAAAAGCTTCCAGAACCTGAACTCGGGGCTTCTTTTGTGACCAAGTGCTACACGGCTCCACGTCGCCCCGGGGACGCCATGAGGTTCCTGATCATCTTAAGCATGATAAGTGAGTAAAGGTTAATTACTTCTTTACTAGTACTGCCAAGCCAAGTCATGTCAATTTCAAGTTAAATTTCAGGATCAAGTTCGGGTCACTCAAGATGTCAGAAAGGGCTGTGAAAGTCTAATGTTCAATTATCTTCAAGTTTTGCTTAGTTCATAAGTTTCCATTAATTTTTTGGTGACGGGTGATAGACATTATGTTATTCTCCATTTTGTAATTCATACATATATTATTAAATAAGTATTAGCATTAGTTAAATCATTCTATTTTTAAACCACCTAGTTCCCTCCAGGTGCACGCACTTTTATAGCAGTACTCAGATAGCATCTCGGGGAATTCACGGATACAAACATATGAAGAACCACTCATTAAGAAATGCCTTCCTTGGAAAATAAAAGTTTAGGAGAGAGTGCTATGTAATTCTTAAGAAATTATGTTGTTTAAATTTACCAAAAATATAAAAATCAGGAGATTTAGAAGCTTCTTTCATTTTTAAAAGAAGAGCAGTAAATTTCTAAAAAATCAGGAAATCTCCTCCTAAATCAGTAGACCTCGCAACACTGGTCCACATACGCGTCCGTAAGAACAGTTCCTGCAAGAGTAAGTAAATAAACTCATGTGAGAGTAGCCATCCGGTTTTTTTTTTTATTTTCTATGGTCTGTGAGACAAAGTCGTTTTATCTTCTGGAGCAGAAATATAGGGTAGTTTAGAAACTCCAATATGTGAACTAAGCAGTCGGTTTCGTTTACCTCAGGCGTACTGCTATACGTTAGCTATTTAATGATACTTGACTTTAAGTTTAATTGTAAAGAGAGTCGATTAAACGTGCAATATCTAAATCTCATCTGTCTCACACATTCGACTGAAAAATTATATGCTACGGATCACTTCGACCTCTTTAAAAAGGACCTATAGGACTAATATTTATTGCATTTCAAGAGTTATGTTTAAGAGTTCTTCTCTTTACCAGATATGCGAGTTTCTCATCTCTTTATCGAATGCTCCACAATGATCCCCACTGATCTGAAAATTATTATTGCTCTTCCCTCATATTACTTAAACCTTTCGTTTATTCAGTTCCACAGAGGTTTATTACGCCTTTTGGTAATTTAAAATGCCATAGTGAAGTTGGAAATGAAGAATAACTTATCTTAAAGCTGCCGTTTACCCGCCCAAAATACAAATCATTTGTTCTGATAGTTTCATTTTTACAGCCTATATTAATTGAATTTCAGAATAAATGTCAGCTAATAAGCTTAATTTCGCAGCATAAATTAGATAACGAAAGGAAAATGAATTAAATAATAACAATGGTTAATTAATTTATGTTATAATAATACATGATGGATTTTGAAGGTTATGTTGCACGTAGTTCGATTTCATTAAACTCAAAGTAAAGTTGTATGAGTGTACAGGATATCCAAACCTATGCCACAAATATAGTGGTGTGTGCTGCAATACCGATTATACAAAATACAGAGCTCTGATTTTGATAATTCTCTATGTTTGTGGTATTAATGCTGTGGTTACTCTTAAAGTTATACTACTGCACAACATGCGTGAAACAAGTACATAACCTTCCTTTATAAAGTCGTTTACTTTGCTACTCCTAGGATCCATTAACGAAATAAATAAAGGAAAACGTATACTTGGTTCCTGGTCCACTCAGCGTGCTGTGTAGCGGTAAAATGCCCATGTTTAGTACTTATTACGCGATAATTTCCTTAAAGGGCGATCGGTGGCTTGCAGGCTTCCGAGGTGAACACATTTATTCGGTAGAATTCTAATGTGTTATTTACTATTTCATATTTAACTTATTTTATCACTTGTAATGCATGACAGGTGTAACAGCTTCGCCAAAATAAAAACCTTTTCTTCTCGCATTTCATCTTAAACACAAATCTGTTATTGGTATTGTCTTGTGAATATTGCAAACAAATGAAATTTCTTCTTGTAATTACAATATGGGTTAAAGTAAGATGCTGTGGCAAATCGCAGTAAAAAGGTTTCAGAAACGGTTTATATTTTATAATATGCATTTATTTTATCCATACACTCAATCCAAAAGTTGCTATTGTGTTTCAGCAACCAAGTGCAATTTCGAAACCTATCGCCCCATTTCTGAGGACATAACCTGAGTTCATTAAGAATAAACAGCGCAACAAATGATTGCAGAATGCGCATATTCAATTTTATTGATTACAATTACTGCTTAGCGGCTAAAACTCCGTTCCTGGACTATGTGAAATTCGTGTTTACTTCTGTTATGGTACTATAATTGTAGAATAACGTAGAACCTAATAGAATCGTACAATCTCCTGCACGACCACACTCGTAGAATAAACAGCGTTTTCACTGCTCCACCATACACAAAGCTATTTTACACCTTGCTGTTGCACCCAGCCGCGGAGAGCGATGTATTTTTGGTGCAGTAGAACTCCTTAACACGGCTCAGAGGACATATATTTATTAAAATACTTATACATATACTTACTAAAATCTCTTGTTGTCATTTCTCCTATCTCGGCTTCACCCCTGTGGCACGGCTACCGGTAAAGCCGGTGGTGCCTGATTTGTATATCAGGCATATAATAATTATATGTCTCATATCATATGAGGGGCTGTTCTGTCATCGAGCTACCATGGCAACGCAAATATGACAAAATTTCCAACTGATTCACACTGAATTTTTACGCTGATTCAGCCGAACAAAAACATCCTAGTATCTTTCAGTTTTGCCATTTATTAGGTAAGGTGTGTTTCTGTATTGTTTTCAGCGTAACATGCTTTCTTTAACTGTAGCATTTTTGTTTTCATTCCATAAATGAATATCATGAGAAATTTTGATTGCATGCTTTTCCACAGTGGATAGCCAGGTATGTTAATCTGAGATAAAGGGGGATATATTTTTAGTTCTGTTGTAAATTTACATTATTGTTACAGTTTCTGTTAATTTATTGTTGGCTGCATTTGGTGTTTGCTGTGTCTATCAAATATTTTCAGTGAATTAAATACAAATATAACTAATAATAAATTGCTGTGCATTTTTAGAACACAAATTCACCATTGACCGGCTATGATTATTATTTTTAAGGGCAACACTTCTCAAAATATCTTCTAAATATGTTAACCTAGAAAGCTGAAATACTTGCATAAATCTTTTCAGTTTATAATATTGAATAATTTCTTCACTAGACTGCTTCCAAATGTACTTTAAATAATCTAAAAGACAATTTATGACTCCTTCCTGTGAAAATACGTCAAGTATTATGTCGATATCAGAATGACAGGATTTCTTCACAAGTAAAAGATTAGAGGAAAAGGTAAGAAAGGAAGCAATATAAAATACTCTTAAAGAAACATTTATTACTCAAAAGTGCCAAAATTTTGCAAATATACCAAGCATGCAACTTCAGTATAAATAGACGGTTCCCTATACAATGTACTTGACATTTATGGAATTCATTAATCAGTCCAAGGATGTCTAGAACAGAGAGTAAAAGTCTTAAATTTACTGAATTAAACCACACCACTTTTTTAAGCACGTAGTGCAAATATTTACTTACACATTTAAATTTCATACATGTCACCTCATATCTTATAGCATTTGCATTTTAACATTGTAACCTTCACTTCACCATAAACAGAATAAAATTATTTAATTAGTTCTCTGGAAACTCCATCTGCTTCAAACACTTGAACACAAATGTATTCTGTAGCATGCTATGCTATATCAGTAAGTCTTAGGCATCCTTTCAAAACTGTCTCTTTAATGATGGCTGCTAACGTTCTTCCAGTTGCCTTCGTCAACTTCGTCTCGCAGTGTCTCGGACTGGCACACTGCAAAAAGTTGCATAGGCATCATTGTTGAAAGCTAATGATGAATGTTGTTTTTTACATCAGTTTTGACATAAAGCAATTTTACTCTTAAGAAAATTGCTTCTGAGTACTGTGGTGAATCGGTTTTGTATTCTGTAATGATATTCAGAAATGCGTGATTTACATATCATAAAAGAATCTCAAGCTTTATAAAGAGGCATCTAAGCAAAATTAAATGGTTTTTCACGCATAATGTAAAAGGGAACACTGACATACTGTCATTGTTTTATGTATCACACATTAACTTTGGGATTTATAAACGACCATAACTTCTCATTAAACAGAGGACGAAGCTTTCCCATATACGCAGTGAGGTAAGCAGTCTAAGAATTCACATCCAAATATTTTTTTTATTAATGTTTTAAAAATATGCAAACAGAGATATATATCTTAACTAACACAGACAGAAAGCAACAAAGACACTAAAAAATCACTCACACCTAATGAGACATGAGAAAATACGTTAGTGAAATTATACAATAACATTTTAAACGAATAAATTGTGTTAATATTATACGGGCAGCTTAACATTAGAGTAAACAATAAAATTTTCACAAAACCTATTATTATTATTATTATTATTATTATTATTATTATTATTATTATTATTATTATTATTATTATTATTATTATTATTATTATTATTATTATTATTATTATTATTATTATTATTATTATTATTATTATTATTATTATTATTATTATTATTATTATTATTATTATTATTATTATTATTATTATTATTATTATTATTATTATTATTATTATTATTATTATTATTATTATTATTATTATTATTATTATTATTATTATTATTATTATTATTATTATTATTATTATTATTATTATTATTATTATTATTATTATTATTATTATTATTATTATTATTATTATTATTATTATTATTATTATTATTATTATTATTATTATTATTATTATTATTATTATTATTATTATTATTATTATTATTATTATTATTATTATTATTATTATTATTATTATTATTATTATTATTATTATTATTATTATTATTATTATTATTATTATTATTATTATTATTATTATTATTATTATTATTATTATTATTATTATTATTATTATTATTATTATTATTATTATTATTATTATTATTATTATTATTATTATTATTATTATTATTATTATTATTATTATTATTATTATTATTATTATTATTATTATTATTATTATTATTATTATTATTATTATTATTATTATTATTATTATTATTATTATTATTATTATTATTATTATTATTATTATTATTATTATTATTATTATTATTATTATTATTATTATTATTATTATTATTATTATTATTATTATTATTATTATTATTTCTAATGCTGAAATTGTTTTAAAGTACTACAGAAGCAAGTTTTAAATCGTCGAAGTAACCACCGGCGTGGTTCTCAGCGTCTCCTATTTTGGACTTGAAATATTGCTTAATTTTGCTCAGAGTCCTCTATCGGGTTTCATATTCTTAAAGTGTCGAAAATGTACGACAGGGGAACACTGGCTGCTTACTCTTCCGAAGAAAGCTATGCTTAGAAATCCATCAATGAAATGCCCGAAAATACATCCGATTCTTCCTTATTTGAAGCCGCAAACGCTAGGGTCTATTGTGTACATGTATGAATAATACTACGGGTACAAATATTTCAAATGTGCACTGTACCCTTTTGAAAACGGTGTGCTTTCCCATTCCTGTAGACACAAAGCTAATTACCAACCGTGAAATATAAAAATTGTTTATTTATTGTCTATGAGATATGCAAAATTCTTTTAAGAACTTCAAACACATTGATCTCGCCCGCCTCGGTAGCGTAGATGGTAACGTGTGTGCCTCACGTTCAAGAGGTCCCGAGTCCGTATCTCGGTCAGGGTGAGTTACCTGGATAAGGTTTTTTCCGGGGTTTTCCCTAATCCTGAAAGACGAGTATCGGTTAACTCTAAGCTCCATGGACCCCAGACGCATTGAGCATCATTTCACCCATTTCGTTCACCGTCCGATATGACTAAATGTTGGAGCACGTAACTTACACACAATCAAGAAAAAATTGATCTCTCTCTTTCTTTAAGGAATGTTTACTCGCAGTTTTCGTCTGTTACAGGAAACGGAACCAGTTTGCACTGACTTTAAAGCATAAACACAAAACTCCACATTCTTATTTGTGATAGGTAAATTCAACGTCCGCTTGTTAAGAATATTTCTGCTCATTTCAGTTAAGACATAAAATTAAGACAAACGTGCATTGATCCATTTGAAAGCATTTAAGTACTTAGATTTTTTCTCCAGAAATTTGCTTGCATAAAAACGCGAGGTGCTTATTGAGGGATATATCGGCCTTCTACTTATACACGAAAATACCAGTATATGGCCTATTTTACTTACTCGAATTTTTCTCTAATTTAATCAGGCACCGTTCCCTTTTATATATATATATTTCTATGGCACACAAGATAGCTAAGAAATCCAAGGGGAAGAAGAAGAAAACAAGAAATTCCAACGTATAACAGAATTCCTACATTTCATTGCAATCCTACAGACCTCTTTAATGACGCCTTTACTTAACTGCTTGCTTTGAGCGACCTCAGAAACAATTGCTTCGCATGTTTCTCTGTTAGATTGGACTGGTCTAACTACGTAGGGGGCTCGCCACGGAGGTCCAAACTTGGTCTACTGTACCTATGCCTCGAACTGGGGCAACTACGGGATGAAGGATGAGGTGAGAGGGGACAGACGATGGCCGACCAAGGAGCCACGAAAATGCATAAGTATGGATCCCAAAAATTTACCGGTTGGAAACTCCCCGGCTGGCGAGTACAACTGGCATCATACCCTACTGTGCTACGGAATCGTCCCAAACAGACCGGGTTCAGATACTGGAGACAGTCCCAATGGAGGAGGAAGTTTTACCAAGAGCACATCATCCTTTCATGCAATTTTGAGACTCAGACGGACACTTCTACCCTGAAACAGACCACCAGAAGAGAGATGATGCGAAATGATTAGAATGGAATGATGGAATTCAGGGTCAGGAAATTCGGGTGATGTAATCAATCTATCCTGTATTCGCCTGAATATTTGGGAAAATCCCTCAAAACCCATAGATCAGGTAGGTCGGCAACCAAAATAGAACTCGGGCCTCCCGATTGCGGGCCACAAACAAAACCGCCTGAGCCACTCTGTTAGATCACTTTAATTTTAATTAAAAACACTTGGACGTAAACCTATTGATAATTACGAGATGCTTTAAATGGCTGGTTATCCAACAGACCAAAAACGATTAAACTTTAAAAACATCTAGTGTTAAAAGGGCGTAACTTTCTCTACTCGCTCTCCCGCAGTTACTACATTCTATGTAGGAATTAAATTCGATATCAAGGTTTCAGTGTGAATAGATGTTTCACGGTTCCCTGAATAAAGATAAATCATTTTTAGAAATGGCTGTGCAATTATGTCTATATGTCTCTATCTATCTCTCTCTCTAATCAGCGTAATACAAACGTGAAAAATCGGTTAAAATGAGCAGTTTAAGCAAGATTAAAACTTAAACTTATTAATTTTTCAATAAATTATGGACCTTAAGTATAGCATTTTCCAAAGATGCGACACCAAGATTTCTGACATAATTAACTTACTCTAAACTCTGCTTTACATGGAAAAAGTTATAGAAGATCTCATTTTTTTGCAAAATATCTGTAATGCTTTTGGTCAAAATGCCTAATGAGGATCAGTGGCAATATGATGAAGGGCGCATTTTCATTCTTCTCCGATATTTGAAATATAAAAAATCTGAAGCGCTATCTAACACATATATCAACAAAGCACCAGCTGGGACATAATGGATCCACTTCTCGAAATGCTCTTGCATTGTTTAACGTTTTTCAATGACACATCAATAGAGAAAAATCAACATTGATTTTTTGGTGTATGTAGTTAAGGGGGAATCCTTTGTGCATCTCAGTTGCTGTTTTATCTTCTTGGTTGGCCTGAAGATCGTTTTTATGTTGGCTTTCTCCAACAATTTGCCAATCCGGTCTGCCACGCCACTGATTTAGGGTAGGAATGCCTTGTTGTGTTGTTTTGTCATCTCTGTGTTTACCCGCGGACAGACGAGATCCTCTCTCGGTACAAGGAGTGTATCGCATACCATGCAGCTGCGGCAAAGGTTCCGCCGGTAGCTCCAGCTCATCGACTGCACGAGGAACTGAAGCTCCACTCGATCGAACAATTTATTAAACTGCTCAGTTATAACTCATATGACAGAAAAGCAAAAAACAAAACCTCTCTAATTCGCGACTTAGGCGCATACGATACACAACATGACATTCACAAAAGACCACTCTCATTATTTGACAGAACTCTTGTCCTGGGGGAACAAGAAATAAACATCCAAGATTACCTAAACAACTTAGTACCACCTTAAACATAAGCCATGTCTTAGCTAAACACACCGAAAAACCAGTGGCCCTGGAAGTCCAGGCTAGGGGTCGTTCTCGGGACTAGCGAAATTGACCAAGGCAATACACATGGACATGAGAAGACTACACTTAATTGTAAATATATAAACAAAACAATAATCTAGAAAGATTAGCTCACTTGAAGTGGCACTATCTGCAAAATTTTTGACAGGGACTACACTCAATCCTGAACATATATCCAAAATATTTAGGTCTTATTTAGATAAGTTACATTAAATATATCCATATTAACATTTAATGCATGCAAACCAAAGCCTAACAAATTGACGCCAGACTCAGAGCCGCTCCTGGACTGATATATTATCTAACTTGTTCTTAAGCACTAGCAATTAATGACACCGTCCTTATGTTTCAGAATCTTACAGATATCTTAGAAGACGGCGCCTCGGTCCGGAGGCACACCAAGAACACTCAACCAGATCCCACTCCTGAATTTCCATGGTCAAAAGTAGGACCTCGGTCATGCTTGTGTCCTGACGCAATCCTCACCCGGCCAAGGCTTTGCCTGGCCGTAATATCCTCTCCCAGAATCCGCAGGTGCAATAGCGGTACTGCTGCACTTCTTCTCCCGAATTTTCACCGGTGGAGGTTTTTTAGTGGGTAGGGCTGACGGATCTTTCTCCGTCAGAGGAGTCCCACACTCCGATCCCGGGGCTAGTCCGTAAATGCATGTTTCCTCCACTCGAAGAAAAAAACGAACGACATTCCAGCAAGTATCGAGCTAGAATCATACTCTGAATATGCTCGTCGGAGTTATAAGCGAAACCTCAGGAGAAGTTTCATCCTTTGGACCATGGCCCACAGGCCCGGGAAATATATTTTATTGGATTAACGCCGGCCGTGAATCCCTAAGAAAGTACATCAAATGCATAACTTGTTTCTTTAATGATACAAGGAAATGGAAAAATAACCTCAATCTTTGAAGTTTTATTCTCCTAAAGCGTGTACTGGGGGAAATATTGCATTCCAATTAAAAACTCAATATTTGACATTTCTCCGGAATCACATTTGGAAGGCGCTGATGCTTACTAATAAGAAAATTGAAAAAAACATTTTTGAGGAAAGGACCGTGTGTATGTACGTCTGATTATCTAAAGCATAACTGAAAAAACGCAAATAAATTAAATACCAAACCTGGTATTCAAGTTCAGCATCTTCCAATACCACGACACGATCTTCAAGAAAATCCCCCACTCCAGAACTGCCGATTTTACAGATTATTCAAAAAATCGGGTCTAACGGTTTTTACAAAGTACGACATATTAAAGATATTTTCAGAAATATATGAACGGATATGAGAATCGAGCTAAAATAGACAGACAGGAATCTCGAGTGGATGTGATAATTATTCCCAGCATTCACCTAGCATCCCGGGAAAACATAAAAAGTGGATTAGAATATTCGGCCAGAGGAATCAAACCAAGAACTCCCACAGACGCTACCAGCTGAGTCTATACATTATTGTTGTTGTTGTTTTCAAATGCTAGACTTTGGCAATGAAGTCAATTAGCTCTCTTGCTCTATATCTATACATTATTATGTCTCGTATCTTGGGGCATTAGCCACCTGGACCAACTAAACTGAAAGAGTATTCTTACCTCTTATTTTACGACGTCCTTTCCCAGGTCGTGGTGTTCTGAGGTCTTCTGCCCGAAGTCAAAGTCGACCTCCTAAGCCTATGCTCTACTCATCGAGGATCTGATCTCAGGTTGAAAGATGTGGGTGTTGTCTGCAGCAACCAGGATGAATGTATCGGTGGAGTTTTCAGGATCAACATAGGTTTATAGTTTCACTCCTTAAAGTTCCATATGAAATTAGATAAAATCCAAATTTACAGTTTAGGTGAAAATGTTTCATTTTGCTTGCCCTGAGTAGCTGTGTCCTCTCGAATTCTACATCAATTTTTGGTTAAAGTTCACAGGAAACAGGATGCCGCATCTCTGGAAGCTGAAAATTACTTTACATGTGAATCTAGCTTCCAGTCTACGGAACATCAGCGCAAACATATGTAAGAGGAACAACTACTTCAATATGTCAAATACCGATGAGGTGAAAGGTATTCCAAAAACCATGATAAATCGCTTTACATTTGAATTCTATCCGAAAATCTTAAGTCGAATCATAGGGCTGATGTTGAAGGAGCGAAAGTTAAATATATCTGTACTAACTGCTCACGTGCAGTATCTGAGGAAGCCCACATTCGAAAAGCGTTAAGCACTTATGTGCTTATTACTGTTGACAATTTCTTGATGTGTAATTTCAATTTCTTCGTCTATATTTTCGAAAAATTGGATAAGATTTGTCTCTAAGTTTTCTTTCCCTAGCAGACATTGGAATCGAGCAGAAGAAAAGAGCCCAATAAAAAAAGAGAACAAAAGAAATGCAGTGGAGGGGCCTTGTATTTCTTAGTATACTTTTCTTCTCTAGTAACACAAAGAGAAACATACTGAGTTGTGGAATTGTATATCCTGAGAGAAAATGACATTTGTATATATAAATCAGAGCCATACAAGAACGGAAGAGGTCTTCTAGGTCATACAACTAACCTGGACTCAATATAAGAGGCATGCGGTTGTGACAATATGTGAAATGAGGCTAATTAAGGGTAATATGAAGTGCTGCGTGATTTATGTGAAACATGCTAGCCTCTGGTCAATGGATTCAAACCCAGCAAAAGCAGGACGTGAGGCTCCTTAGCATGTCTTCCTTCGGAAGGAAGAATTTTTGCCTCAAATCAAATAATTAAAAATGAAAATCTGATATAAATGCATTTCCTATTATTTATCAAAGATCAATTTATCAATCTTTACTATTATTCATATCCAGTGGTAGGAGTAGCATTGAGTTTAGGGCGCAAAACTGCTGCGGCTATCAGCGCCCTTACAAAGGTAAAAGGTCTACACAGTTAAAATCAACACATTAAAACCGGAAAAGCGTGTAAAATGTGTCAATAAAAGGCTAAACACTATACCATAAAACACTAAAAGCCGGTGTCGAGCTAGGTGCGGCTGCCCATACCGCTATGGCAGATGAAAGCTAAAACTCGCTCCACTGCACTAAGGTGACCGACTGCATATGAAATTCATGAGTGGATTTCGACACACTAGAACTGGATGAAACTGACGTCACAGGTTTGCAGGTAAATGGAATTTCTAGACAAATTTTTATTCAATGCACAACGCCAGAGCTCGTCACCAGAGTACTGACACAATCAAATGGGGAAGCTAGTTTTGTACTGTCAAATGGGCAGCGCACTAAGGTGATTATTGATGTAGCTGGATTTGGACGACGGATGGTGAAAATGTACAATTTACCCTTCTATTTCGACAGTAGGAAGTTGATGGTAGCTTTGGAGCCATACGGTGCAGTGTTACAGGTGAAGGAAGATGTTTGGAATGAAACATTTCGCTATAAGGTTTCTAATGGTGTTCGTTCCGTTACTATAGTCTTAAAAAGCATATTCCTTTGTTTATGAATATGGATGGTTACTCCGCATTAGTGAGTTACCCCGACCAACCCATCATTTGTGCCATTTGTCATGCCGCAGTTTTTTTACGCAATCAGTGTCCCCGCATATTCGTTCCTAGAACACCGACTACTGCTTCGGAGCCTGCTACATGGGCCAAGCTGGTAACGGGGAATTCGCCAACACCACGAATACCGCTGACCTCAGGGAAACAGTCAATTAATAATGGCCGCCAATTACCGACCCAAAGCACAGAGCAGGAGGAAGGTGAACAAACAATTGGAGCAACGGACTTTTCACCCCTCAGATAGTCCGAAGAAGATAAGTCTAGTTCGGAAATATCTGCTGTAACTTTGAAACACTCTGCGCCAGTGTCTACTGTAATTTCTCCAATCAGTGTGAAGTCACCTCTGATTACCAAGGCGATAGGGGAAGGATGCGCAGTGGCCGAGTTTGAGAAAGAGGAAACTGTGGAAGTCCAACTGCAAGCCATACATCCTGCTTCACCAATAACTGACTTACCACCGTCTCCGACGATTTCGGAAGAGGAAATGGACTCTGGGGATTTAGTGTGTGAGCGTGGATTGGAGTCCAGGGGTACGTTACGTAGTGGCGGAGTGAGTCGACGTGACCTGCGATAAGAAAAACGAAAAAAGACTACAACAGTGCGTAAGGCTAAAAAGACTCATACATCTGTGGAACAGTGATTGGATGGTTGAGTACGTGGTGAAATACTGCTTCCTTCAGTGTTCCTCCTTATGGTAATGATTCTTCGGACGTTTGCAACGGTGAATGTAAATTGTTTACGTCGTAGGACTAAACAAGCCTTGGTACAGGATTTTACATTTGATCACGACCTTGATTTTTGTTTTTGCAAGAGAACAGTGAACCCCACTTAAACTTTTTTGGCTCGAGGTATAATTTTGTTTCCAATGTGGGTGAGGAGCAGCGGGCCACCGCCATAGTTTATTGCTCGTCTCTGGGAGTACAGTTGACGGAAAAACACGCGAGTGGCCGAATTACTTCCTTATTAACGGATAATAATCTTTTAGTAGTTAACGTATATTTACCTTCAGGTTCCAGCAGACGTAAGGAAAGGGAAGACTTTCTTGCCAAAGAGTTTCCTTTCTATTTGCGCCATCGGTACGACAAATTGATTTTCGGAGGGGATTTTAATTGGGTGCTTAGTGCAAAAGACCGAACTAGACATTACCCTCCGTCCCCTATGTTAGACCGTATTTGTAAATCCTTGAAGCTGCAGGACGCCTGGGAACATCTCTATAACACCCATGTTGAATATACCTTTCACCGAAATACCACGTCTTCCAGAATCGACAGAATTTATGTTAGTACAACTATGAAACAGCAGATCCGCAGCGTGGGGTTGCGACCTGTACCTTTTAGTGACCACCGTTCGCTGATTATGACGCTGGTGCATACCACCCGGACACCGATAATGGGCAGAAGTTATTGGAAACTAAACAGTGAGCTTCTCCAGGATGAGTCAATCCGAGAAAATTTTCAGCTATCGTGGACGAGGTGGCAGCGTACTGCTTAAAGCAGGACTCCCAGTTTGCTGAAACAGTGGTTATATACGTTCAAACCTGCCATCCATAATTTTTATAAAGGTGAAGGTATTGAGAGGGTGAAGGTACGACGTCAACGGTCAAATTATTATTATGACCTGCTAAATGACTTGTATGAGGAACAGTGTGATGCCCGAAACGTAACGCAACATATTGCTTCCGTCCGCAAAAAGCTTTGTTGTTTACATGAGGAACTCTGCAGGGGAGTACAGACCCGGGCAGGTGACCGCTCGGTGCAGGACGAGGAGAGAACTTCCCTGTACCATTTAGAGTCCAAAAAGCTCTCAGGGACACAAAAATATCTTTCCAAGTTACGTTCATCGGGAGGAAACTTACTGCTGACCTCAAGAGAAATCTTAAAGGAGGTTCCCACAGGTTTGCTGCAGTGGATGTCAACAGAGCAGCACAGGACTATGTCTACACGCTAATTGAACCACTTGTAACGCCGGAGATGAATGTGTCCTTGACTGAGGACATAAGGGAAGAAGAATTGTGCACAGCATTAGCGACGGCCAGTATGACTTCTGCACCGGGACTCGACGGAATTACGTATCAGTTCTACCGTGACAATTGGAATATAGTGAAAGATAATTTGCTTGTTGTAATGTTAGAGTTACAGCGAGGCCCGGGAATCATGGCTGGATTTAATGAAGGCGTCATTGTACTCATTGCCAAACACGCGGCAGCCGTAGATGTGAACGATTATCGCCAAATCAAGCTTTTAAATGTAGATTACAAATAATATACTAAGATTATCGCCAACAGGATGAAGAGATACCTGCCAGACATTATCGGGAAAGGACAGACCTGTGGAATCCCAGATAAGACGATTACGCATATTCTAAGGACGATGCGAGATACCATTACTGAATGTGAGCGCAAACCTGATGAACTGGTAGTAATCTTGGCGTTGGATTTTACCACAACATTTGACAGAATTCATCATGGTTATCTATGGGATGTGTTACGACGCTCTGGATTCTCCCCCTCATTTTTGAAAGTCCTACAACGGCTCTATGCAACGGCATATTCCAGAATCAAAGTAAATGGACTTTTTACGCAGCCAGTGCTTATAGAACAGTCCATCCGTCAGGGATGCCCACTGTCGATGATCCTGTATACGATGTATGTAGAACCCTTGATAAGAGGCATAGCCTCCATACTCTACAGGAAATGAAACCTCTTGAATCTTGAGAGAGAATTTGCGTCTGCGTATGACATTACACTCGTGCTCAAGGATTCTGGTGACTTTACAGCAATTGAACCAACGTTATTACAATATCAGGGACTTTTGTCAATTACAGTAAATCGCATCTCCTGGTCTTGAATAACTGGACGATGGAGGACACTCGGTTTACACATCACTCCGAAATTAAGGTCCTAGGTCTGTTTCTAATACCCGGCCTGGAGGACTTGATCGCAATAAACTGGAGAAAAATTGTTAACCACTGCATATATACATTGACCTCACAGTTGACGAGGAGTTTGAATATTGTGCAGAAAATTTGACATGTGAATACCTTTGTGCTGGCGAAACTGTGGTAGGTGGCACAGAGGCTTCCGATGCCCCATCAGCACTCACAACGGTTAGAACGGGCAATAGGCTACTACATTTGGAAGAATCAGTACTATAAAATTGCCCGACCACATTTGCGGAAGAACATAAATAGTAGCGGATGGAATTTGGTGGGTGCGCAAGTGAAGTGACGTACCCCGTTATTGCGTTCTATTCTGACAGCCCTCAATGGCCAAGGTAGCCAACAAGATATACAGTTCAGCAAACAAGTGATTGGCGCACATATGGTAGCTCCTGCAGCCTTCCGGCAGGTGCGAAGGGATTATAAGACAGTTTTGCCTTTAATTGCAAGGACTATAACGACGTTAACCTCCAAAATCATATATAAGGAATAAGTAAAGGATTTCTTGGCAGTACCGGCGATTGTTCTCAAATATCCAAATACTCCCTGGAAAAGTATATGGAAACTCTGCGGTTATCGTTTTGTAACATTGGACTGGAAAGTAACCTTGTATCAGTTTGTAAACGAAATCATTCCCATGGAAGCTAAGAAACTGCTCTTTGTTAACATTAGGGTAAACTTAGTATACACATTAGATCCAAAAACAGAATTATAGTAATTTGAAGTTAAATGTAACTTTATAGGGCCTGGAAGACAAAATGAGCACTTTTTTTAGATATATTCAATGTCTGTCAACATGTTTGTGAACCAAATGAGACAAACTTACCTGATAATTTACTACATTGGTACTTATGGATATTTTGAAATTACTAAACAAAAGTGTTCGACTTATTTCTTCATTCTAAAAAAGGCTTCTCCCCCAGAAAGATAGAAAAGCACATGTTAGTACCAAGACAGGGAAACTAAAACAATTATTTTCCTTTGGAATGTGTGAAGACAAAAATTAATGTAGTATATATGCTCATTGAGAACTGAGGGGCCAGAAAATAATGGATGTTATTTTGTAGATTTCCTCCCTTTTTATTTTTACCTATTATAATTGTTATCTCTAGCATGTACATAGTAGGCAGAGAAGGTATTTCATTCCGGCAGAAAACTTGATACCAAGATTTCACTAAAAATAAAACTGTCAAGGCCTCCTGAAACAAAAATGTATTTTTAGATACATATTGTGCGTATGAACAGTACAACACAGAATTAATGTCAATTAAATGCCAAACTTTATATCTAAGTTTAGGATGTTTAAAGAGAAACAAAAATTAAAATAATAATAATAATAATAATAATAATAATAATAATAATAATAATAACAATAATAATAATAATAATAATAATAATAATAATAATAATAATAATAATAATAATAATAATAATAATAATAATAATAATAATAACAATAATAATAATAATAATAATAATAATAATAATAATAATAATAATAATAATAATAATAATAATAATAATAATAATAATAATAATAATAATAATAATAATAATAATAATAATAATAATAATAATAATAATAATAATAATAATAATAATAATAATAATAATAATAATAATAATAATAATAATAATAATAATAATAATAATAATAATAATAATAATAATAATAATAATAATAATAATAATAATAATAATAATAATAATAATAATAATAATAATAATAATAATAATAATAATAATAATAATAATAATAATAATAATAATAATAATAATAATAATAATAATAATAATAATAATAATAATAATAATAATAATAATAATAATAATAATAATAATAATAATAATAATAATAATAATAATAATAATAATAATAATAATAATAATAATAATAATAATAATAATAATAATAATAATAATAATAATAATAATAATAATAATAATAATAATAATAATAATAATAATAATAATAATAATAATAATAATAATAATAATAATAATAATAATAATAATAATAATAATAATAATAATAATAATAATAATAATAATAATAATAATAATAATAATAATAATAATAATAATAATAATAATAATAATAATAATAATAATAATAATAATAATAATAATAATAATAATAATAATAATAATAATAATAATAATAATAATAATAATAATAATAATAATAATAATAATAATAATAATAATAATAATAATAATAATAATAATAATAATAATAATAATAATAATAATAATAATAATAATAATAATAATAATAATAATAATAATAATAATAATAATAATAATAATAATAATAATAATAATAATAATAATAATAATAATAATAATAATAATAATAATAATAATAATAATAATAATAATAATAATAATAATAATAATAATAATAATAATAATAATAATAATAATAATAATAATAATAATAATAATAATAATAATAATAATAATAATAATAATAATAATAATAATAATAATAATAATAATAATAATAATAATAAAGGAATTCTCAAACTATACTACATGAACCACTTTTCCAAAATTTTAATTGTTTTCAAAAATTTCTCGAATGGTTTTGATTCAAATCATATAGGCTATTTTCATATTAAATTAACTACATATGTTGAGCTTTTGTGGAACAGATTTTGAAGTCCTCTTCATTCTGAATAGTTAGATAAACGGTAAGATATGGACAAAATGTTGCAATTCAAAAATGTTGATTTCATTAAGCCCCATATTACAACTCAAATATATTTTGTAGAGTTTTACATTTCCAGGATGTTCATTGTTTTTGGTTTGAATTTTTTAATACTACTTTTCTGAAATAGTAGGTCATTCCTCTTTTTCTTCTCTCTTTCTCTACCAGATATACAAGGCGAACTGAATTTCAGAGCCATCACATAGTGACCAGCCATTAAAATATTTTATTTAAGGCTAGTGCATTCATTTGTTCCCTTTGTAACATAGCAATGTGTAATATAATTTTACAACTCTTTGTTTCAACTGACCAGAAACAGATAACATTTTCTTTAAAATCACTTCACGTAATTTCGAGTACATCTTTACCACCCTTTCTGAATTTGAAGAGTGATTTATGCACACTTTGGTAAAAATTAAAAAAATGTGGCTGAAAGAAGATTCTAGTTATGCATGAGGATTTTGTCATTGTAAGTTTCATACCATCCTTCTGGAATTCTCACCTTGTCATGGTAGAGGAGCTCAGTAACCAATGAGCCAAATAGTCATACTAGAGAAGTTCAATTTACTAGTTTACTTGTTGGTAAGGGATGAGGGGTAGCTAAGATAATTCATAATGGATGGACATGACTTGATAGGTTTTGGTGGAAGCAACATATCTAAGATGAAACTCCGAAGCATATCTCGTGCATACTTAGAGGCAAGAAGATGGCAACTGCATCACTAACCTTAACCTGCACAGCATTTGTATAGCAGCCAGGGGGTTGTAAAATACAAATTAGCTCCAAATGAAGTCTAGAGAGACAGACACTGCAACAGGAACCCTAGCTAAATGAAATAAGCCAAATGACTTGGCTTGAGATCCTAAATAAAGTTTGAGTCAAACCATATTTGTATATGGCAGCAACTTAATGCTTTTCTAATACCCGGTAAAAGTAATTAATATAAATCACAGTTTCCTTACTTAACGTTAATCAATTTTACATTTAGTTAAAAATTCAGTTGATAATAGAACGTGCATTCATATTTCTAAGATTTGTATGGGGTCATTTTAATTCCTCAACCAACTATACATTCTATGAGAAACTAAATAGACACTTACAGTTCACATATCTAACTATCATCCATTTCCTAAAAAAATAGTATGCAGTGTATGCTATAGGGTGTGTAACAGAAATCAAGAATAGAACATTTCTGGATTTACCTCCATTTTGTTATCTACACTTAATGTCCCTTTGCATATAAGATATGGAATAGTAGCTTTCAAAATTTTTGTCAGTAACATCTAATCATTATTAAACACATTGAATAATATGTTTTAAAGTTGATATATAATTTTTGTACTGATATATACACTTTTGCAAGTACATATTTTCAAAGTACAAATTCCAAATTAGCAGCATCTTTGTTAAAGGAAGTGTAATTGCTAGAGATTTTGCTGAAAGCTGTAACACATATCATTTCAGTTTGATGTTTTAACTGGTACATTTTAGCTAACTTTTATTGGTATCCTATTTCAACATGTGCATCACCATAATGAATAGGGAACACACTTTTCCTTCTTCCTGTACCTGTTTTTACAAACTATATCAAAATTTTCACTTTACACTCATTTTATTGTCAACATTATTTATTACAGAACATAATTAGGGTGTCACATAATTTAAAGATAATAAGAATAATATGAGCTAATTTAGATGCATCTACAATTACGCCAAAACGTAGTGCCCTGATCATGTTACATTTGAATTGTTGAAAATAAATTTTGTTGAATAATTTTTGTCCTGAGAGGCACCAATCATCACTCAAGAGAACAATGGTATGCACCAAGCGACATTAATGTATTAAACTTTGTTCTGTTAAAATAGGCCACTATTTCACTGCAAGTCATAGCTTGTGTTTCCTGTTTCATTTGGCATTAATAAACTGAGTTTAACATGCATTGATGTTTAAGGTAGTTATTTTAGTTGCACACCAAACACATAGATAATCTTGGCATTTCTTTCAGATATCAGAGGTAAGTTGTTTGTATTGTAGTAGTTCTTCTCTTCTTTATGATATAGATTCTTAAAGGCAGGATGGATTGTAAGATAAAACAGCTTCATGAAAGCTTCCAGCAGCTTCCATTTCGGCATATGACAAAAATGTAGCCACAAGGCATTTCATGTATCAGAATTCCGAAACACCACCAATCCGCTGCTTTTCCATAACCTTTGTGTAAGATTATTTCCGGAGGCTTATAATCTTGAGTGCCACAAAAAGGTGTAAGTGATCCCTTTTACAATTTTGTATAATCCCATGTCAGTGATTGTGAAGGTATTCTACAGCCAAATACACCTCAATTGCACAGAATATGATCAGGTCTTTGAGGTTTTTCTGAAGTTCAATTAAATGCCCTCTCATGTTACGTCCTTACATAAATGGTATAGCACAATTCTAAAGGTTGTATTTCATAAGGCCATGTAGGTAGACCAGGAAGGGTAAGTGAACGGAGAGTAATATTTTCATTTCATAGTAAGTGTGATCCAGTGGTCGTGTGTTAGTTGTTTTAGCTTTATCCAACACTTTCGTCGCACAGTAAGTGTTCGAAGGTTAATGTTTTACTACTAATACTCTTCCAAAGTTTCTTGTGCTAGAGTCCAGTAGAAGTCAAAATCTCTTAGATTTCCTTGAGGTATGTCCTTGCTGTTCCATGGTAATTCAAATAGTGACTTGCCATCCCAAAGAAATAATTAGAGGAAGTGTATACGAGGAAAATGGTCTCCATGTCTTTCCCTTTCCGATGTAAAATCGATACTTAGTATATCTTCTGCCATTGCAATAGTTTAAAAAGAAATTTTCACCAGTTTATTTGCGGCGACCTTTATACAAACACATTTTAGGTTACCTTGCTGTTAACACAAGCAAGGAATAAACAAGCACACAATCCTCATTTATTAAAACTTTTAATTTTTTCTTCTCTATGATTCTTATTCTTCCATGGCATAAACTTCCAGAGTAGAATCCATTTTCTCTTGAATATAAGAAACTAATAAAACACGACTTAGGTCCGGATTTACCAAAATAAATTGTAGGCCTCGCAGGACGCACTGTGGAAAATCAAACGTTAAAAGCACCATTCCAAAAACATCTATAACAATATTTTTAAATCTACAAAGCAATTAAGCAAGCCATTCGAATATGCTCATAGAATGGTAAAATAAGCGTTCTCTGCTTCCAAATAAAGTCAACTTTAACAAGGAAGAAAACAAGAATGTGAGAAATTAATGGTAGTATATTATTGAAGCAAAATAATTGTTTATTAAAATATTTGTAAATGTTCTCGTCATACACGACATACTTTATATATCAGTCAACCTTTTTCGTGTCCGCCTCGGTAGCGTAGATGGTAACGTGTCTGCCTCACATAAAGGAGGTCCCGAGTTCGAATTCCGGTTAGGATGAGTTACCTGGATAAGATATATCTGGTTTTTTCCCGTTCCCTCAAAAGGCGAATGTCCGGTAGCTCTAATCTCCATGGACTCACTCTCATTTGAGCATCATTTGACCAATATCATTCATTGTCCGATATGTCTTAACGTTGGAGAACGTAAATTACAAAACTGAGTCTTATTCGTGTATTCTGTCAGGTTAAGCATCACTTGGATGGAATACTTCTTCGTTGACGTCGTTAGACTTTTCCTGATCCGACCACAAAGCTTCCGCAGTTAACTTGATATAAATTCCAATAGACGATACAACATAAAAGAAGATTTATCCCTCTGAAACATCAATTTATTTTTAAAAAATCCTTATTAATTGTTCAATTAATCAGTTCTATAGTCATTCCTTTAATTAGCAGCTCTTTTGTCTGGTGGATAGCATGCCAACTTCCAAATCTAGAGTTTCCGGGCGTTTTCTCCAATCTTCTGTGTCTGAAAGTATGAGTGAGTTAGTGTTAATATCTGAATGGCACTTAATAAATATCTTCCTCAAAATATTTAAATTAAATATTTAATTTTCTTATATAGGCACAAGGTGAACAGGAAAATGCCGCAGGCTAAAACGATACTCAAATTATTTTAGAGCCGTTTGCTCTGTGATGTCTTCGACATTTCATTCTCTTTTCGCATCCAGGACATAAAGATGGAATAACGATTTCCCAATCGGGAAACGTATAAGTGTTACAGGATTCAAACGAATAACAGGAAATATCTCGGAAATAAGTCCCTTCGCGCGCGCACACACACACGAAGCTCTTTGACATAATTGATGTGTACTAATTTGAATCATATCTTTACAACGAAAAGGTGAAAGGTTCAAAAAATCTCAAATTGTAACACTATCACGCAGTTTTTTGCCCATTCCATCCATACACCGAAAAAGGCTCACTTCGAGTGCATTTGCAATGAAGGAATCCGTACCCAAACACTACCCTCAGACCATCATTAAAAAAAGTAACCGAAAGGCAGTGAGATGTCCCACGATTCTGCCATTTTTTCAGACACTGTCTTGCATTTGTTTTTTAAACGCTTTCTTCGATTCGGTTAAAACTGATTTCCAAACTTAACCTCAATATATGATTAAGAAACATTCAACTATTTAAGAAACAAATCGAAAAGTATGTGCCAACCACGGCAGTATATTATTGTTGAAATAGGTTCACGAGTGATGAAATAATGACCTTCTACTGCTAAAATATGAATAACGCGTTACGTTCACATGCATTTATCTCTTCTACAGACTATTCCTATAAAACCTCTCTTGTATCTAATACAAGTTCTTCGGTATAAACGTCACATTATAGGCAAAAGAGTGATACAGGAACCTGAAGCGACTGTCAGATCTTTAAAAAAAGACAAATCGCTTTATGCTCGCTTTGAAATCCCGTATACTTTGCCTAGCATCATGCGAAATTAAATACCCACTGAGCATTTAAAAACAGTATAAGGTACTTTTTCTTCTTCTTTACCTTATCCCTAGTATACCACTTATTGCAGTATTAGGGGATACTTGTGCTTCTATCTCTTAAGGCGGATCTGAGGAATTGAAGCTTTAGATCTGATAGAGAACCAGGATGGGTAATCAGCCCGATGCCTCGTGTGAGTGTGAGAGAAGTGGATGATACTAGGAGGGCGAGAAAGGTATGGGAAAGGTGTCGATGGAGCAATTGGTAGAATGATGAGGGGAAACCGGACATCATGGAGAAAATCCGTCCCGTCCACCAAAAATCTCACTTTGAGCCGCCTTGGTGAGAGTCGAGCTGTCTAACCACCCGACCACGGCACGGTCTTAACTTTGAATTAACTTATAAGTAATACATCATGATAGCGTCATATGATAACTTCATTCACAAATACTGTAACTCAACATCCACATCCTATTGTTTCCGATACCCGTGGGAGATCGGGTACGTCTCCATACGGGGTTGAGGGAAGCCATATAATCCCGCGTACTGGCCAGCATAGCTAGTAGAAGGTGTGCTAGATGATCACCAGGCGGCCCTGCCGATGTCTAATCGGTAGCCTTCCCTTTTGGGGTTGGCGCGCGTAAGTGGCGTATCCACTTCCATCCCGTCTTGTGTCCACAGGACCAGATGGGGGGGGGGGGGCTTGTTAGTCTCTAGGTCTTGCCTTATGGAAAGCCCCACGGAGTCGCTGGGCACCCATTTGGGAGAGCTCAACAACTCCCTGGTCTTCACTTTGTGTGGATTGCACTGGTAGATACCATCGAGCTTATATATATATATATATCCATATACTATGCCCATGTTTCAATGAATACAGTGCTAATGAGCATATCCCAGAAAATTCAAGATATACATTTCCTTTACCATGAAAATATCTGAAACATGTGGTATTTTAATAAAGACCATTAAAGCCATTTTTAAGAAATTCAACATTGTAGTTCTAAGACTGGTACATTTATAATAAACATTTAATGAGAAGTGAGTTTATAAAGGTATTATTTTAGAGACCTTTTTTCATTTAAATATTTGAAAAGAAATTGTAATTTGATTTGGAATTAATTGTAAAATATTTCCACTTTGAAAAGGCTGATGAAAAAAATAAAATTATTGCACTTTATGATTTGTTTACTGTTTATTTTGTGGCTAATTGGATATGCTAGTAGAGTAGGGTTGTTTTACTTATTTTAATTTGATTATATTGTACTTTATTTTATTTTATTTCTATATATTATTTTTAATAAATGTAGAATTTCAAATAAAGGTCCTGTGTGAGAAATTAGGTACCAGGACGGAGTACGAGGCATGATTTTTAAGTCAGTACTACTTTGGAATTAAAAATAGACGCGCATAGATATTGCAATAATTTTATTTTGACGTGAAAGCCTGTACCTTAGTCTACTTTTCTACATAATTTCCGTGAATATTGAGGCACTTGTCATAACGTGGCACCAGGTTTTGAATACTCTCCTCATAAAATTCTGCCGCCTGAAGTGTTAACCACTGTATCGCAATTGTTTTGACTTCGTTATCGTTTTGAAGACGCTGACCGCCCAGATGTTTCTTCAAGTGCAGGAAAAAAGGTAGTCCCTGGGCGCCAGATCAGGGCTGTATGGAACATGATCTAGAGTTTCCCATTGAAAAGATTTGATGAGATCTTTAGTCCGATTAGCCACATGTAGACGGGCATTGTCATGCAACAAAACGATACCCTTACTCAACTTGCCACGTCTTTTGTTCTGGATTGCACGGCGTAGATTGTTCAATGTCTCACAAAAGCCGCTGCATTGATTGTCTCATTACGAGGCAGAAACTCCACTAGCAATACTCATTTTCTGTCCCAAAAACTGTGCACATGATTTTCTGGGCAGAAATTGTTTGCTTAAACCTCACTTTTGTGGGTGCTGAATGTCGCCATTCCATTGATTGTTGTTTCGATTCTGGTGTGACGTAGGCCACCCATGTTTCGTCACCAGTAACAATTTGTTCTAAAAATCTTCACCTTCATTGTGGTACCGCTCAAGGAAAGTCAATGCACTGCCTAAACGTTGGGTTTTGTGCAAATCTGTCAAAATTTTTGGAACCCAACGTGAACACAATTTCCGGTACTTCAAGCTCTCGGTCACAATGCGTTACAAACCAATAGGAGAATATTGAGGAAAATAGTCGCACAATGATGAAATTGTCAGGCGTCTGTTTTCTCTCACCTTTTCCTCCACTTTCTGTACCAAATCTTCAGTAATGACCGAAGTACGCCCACTCAGTTCTTGATCATGCACATTTGTGCGGCCATCTTTAAATGCTCTCACCCATTTCCCAACCACCCCATCACTCATAAAGTTTTGTCCGTAAACTTCACAGATCTCACGATGAATATCGATCGGTTTTATGCCTTTAGCACTAAGAAATCGTATAACAGCCCGTACTTCACAATCGGCGGGACTCACGATTGTCGGAGGCATCTTAAATACTCAGTAACCAACGTACACAATGAAGAGTCAGACTGTAACGGCGTCAGTGCGTAGAATCGCAAAACAATACTGACTTAAAAAACATGCCTCGTATTTCAGATTTTTATTTATTTATTTATTTATTTATTTATTTATTTATTTATTTATTTATTTATTTATTTATTTATTTATTTATTTATTTATTTATTTATTTATTTATTTATTTATTTATTTATTTATTTATTTATTTATTTATTTATTTATTTATTTATTTATTTATTTATTTATTTATTTATTTATTTATTTATTTATTTATTTATTTATTTATTTATTTATTTATTTATTTATTTATTTATTTATTTATTTATTTATTTATTTATTTATTTATTTATTTATTTATTTATTTATTTATTTATTTATTTATTTATTTATTTATTTATTTATTTATTTATTTATTTATTTATTTATTTATTTATTTATTTATTTATTTATTTATTTATTTATTTATTTATTTATTTATTTATTTATTTATTTATTTATTTATTTATTTATTTATTTATTTATTTATTTATTTATTTATTTATTTATTTATTTATTTATTTATTTATTTATTTATTTATTTATTTATTTATTTATTTATTTATTTATTTATTTATTTATTTATTTATTTTTTTATTTATTTATTTATTTATTTATTTATTTATTTATTTATTTATTTATTTATTTATTTATTTATTTATTTATTTATTTATTTATTTATTTATTTATTTATTTATTTATTTATTTATTTATTTATTTATTTATTTATTTATTTATTTATTTAAATGCTTTTGTTTTATTTTATTATAGGTGGTTTAAAACTCTGAAAAATTATTTAGATTTCATAAAACATGAAACATAATTGGTTTGACACAAACAAAACATCTATAAACAAATATTTACAAGCCTAGACCATAGACCAAGTTTTCAATAACAGAAGAAATAGGTTTTGTTTGCATTTCAATTAATTTAATTTTAATGTACTTTGAATTCAAATTAGGTCATATTTCTTTTTATATAACTAATAATAGCTGTTTAGCCACTAATATTGTACTCAAAACTCATTTTTAACTTTATTTCTATTCAGTACACTTGGTACGGTTATATGGAATATTATACTTTCATTTCGGGTATTATAAAAACCTGGTTATCCATAATACCCGAAATGCCATCTTCACCAATGAACCTTTAAAGTAACTAAAACACGACTACAATATTAACAAACCACAATTCTTTTAGTGTATCTTACGATATACTACGATATAAGGATTGAATGTAAAAAAACACAACTCTCAACTCTGTCAACTCTCACTGCAGTGCATCATGGTACTCTTTCTTGACTATTTCATGTACTATATGGCAAAGCGAGAAGGCGCACATGACAGAGAAGTTAACGTGAGCCTATCGCATATACAGGCCGTACAGTTAAGTACACTCTGTTCAGGCGCAATCACAGCAACTGTCACACATTAGCAGGCGCGAGACATTGTGTGTGTGTGCGTGTGTGTGTGTGTGTGTGTGTGTGTGTGTGTGTGTGTGTGTGTGTGTGTGTGTGTGTGTGTGTGTGTGTGTGTGTGTGACGTGATCGAATATTGTGACAAAGAGAAGGAAGAGGAAATAAAGCTCCCTTTGTATTCCTCAACAGACACTAATGATGAATTGTGTGGGATTGTACTTATAGCACTTTAATCCTCCAGGTATGTCGAATCATGGTCAGTAGATCTGTTGTTTATGTTGCAGTACCGTGGCACATTTTGCATTCAGTAACTATGTCGTGGAGGGGGAGATTTATTTTATATAACGCGATGTTAAAAAAAACTGTGAATGACAATGTTATTTAAATTTTCATTCAGATTCATCATTAGTAAACCAACATGAGATTGTGTTTCATTAGTAATTTCAGAATCAGTATCTAAAATTATATGCACAATTAGCTTCAGTTTCAATTTTTTGAAAAGTATTGCAATTAATAAACATGTGAACACGCTTTTAATGCATTTACAACAATTAAAGATATTTTTTATTATTAAGTACCCGTGTTAGGTATAATAACTGGCTAACATTTCATGTATTACACATGCAGCTTCCAAATGCTCAATTTGTGTTTAGTCCCTTACTATACGCCAACTTACTAATATTTCACTATTCTAATCAGCTGATAAGATGACAGTCGCATTGCTGGTCAGTGAAGACCAATGCGTCATAACGCTCTTTCGAGTAGCAGTCCACAGTGGTAGCAGCTGCAAACAGCTGAAATCTTGGTGTTCCATATTTCCCAACTGTTCTATAATACCCTACTCCCCTCTACATTTACAATGATATCTCGTTTTGGATGGAGGACAACATTTCCTCTATTTAGACAAATTAGCCCTTTAATGCAGGGAGGTTCTTTGAGGAGACATTAGGCTTTACTCACCTTCATTATTGTTTTAGTGCAGTTCTTTTGTTATTATAATGAACTTGTCAGTTATAAACACAAAATTTTGTGACTTTTGAATTGTAAATATTCTATTAATTTAAAATTACGTTGTATTTCTTTTTCTACTACGGCAAATTATACCCCGTCAATATCCAAGCATGCCATCACACCGATTATTTTACTTGGCCGCTCCCCGTCCTTTACCACAGGCATATTTGACTGAAGTTGCCGAGATTCAAACTCACGGCGTTTAGCTTTGACTGGATGGTCGGTCCATTGTTATCGCTTTAATGATCATGGCTATTCAAATCGATTGCGTTAAAGCAACGTAGAAAGCAGTATGAGAACCGGTTTAAAAATTACAGCAAGAGCGGTATAAGTAGCAAAATAATGCAGTAAGGAGTTATAACGCCTAAGTATTTTTGAAAATTTAATCCATAAACAAGGAAAGCCACGAAAATTATTTGCACACATCTGAAAATTTGTGTACTATAACGAGTTCCATAATTTTGGTATAACAAGATTTGGTGTATCCTTTACGGTATATTGTATTCCATCTAAAAACTAAATACCGAAATTTGATTCAAATACATGTTTGGCGTCAGTGAAGCCAAAAGAGGCACTTTTAGGAAAAAAGATTCTGTGTGGTTTTATGTGTGACCATGAGTCTGTGAATAATGTAACAAGAAATGTTCACTTATATACCCAAAACATGGTAGTTAAGTTTCGAAAATGTCGCACAAAAGTTTTCAACAAAATTTCCTTTACATTATTGGTCATTTTTTGACATTTGTTTATTTTATTTTCTGGAAAATTGATCTAACGATTCTGATTAGAATATCACATGTTCATGACATTGTATGTTTCACCGTATATGAAATATAGGGCTCCAATTTGGGGAAATATCTTCAGAAGTCTTCATTCTGGATGATCTTTGTACAACTCTTAAGCTGTAAGGGATCGACAAAATTGTACTGTGCTAAGATGTACATTTTGCGCAGTCAACCATTTCCGAGATGTTCCTGGTTTTAATTTTCTCATAGTTATACTGTTCTCAAATGGGAAGTCGTATTAGTTTGTATATGCCCTGGATGTGCAAGGAGAATAGAATGCCAAAGGCATTTAGCTACCAAGTCTTAAAACATTTGACCATCGTTTAAAGCTTACTCTATTTCCATTTTCTCTTTGCACCTACAAGAAAATTAGCAATAAGATAAAAAATTTCAGCAACACTTTATCTTGATTAATATAAATCAGAGAGAGCAACAAGCATTTGAACTTGGAATTTGTACCAGAATAAAAACACTCATATGAGTGGCCCCATGATTTTATATACAAATTATGAATTATGAGGAATTAGCTTCTTTTTTATACTGCTTACCCATAGTAACTGGAAATACTCTATTCCAACTAAAAATTTCACATCATGATTTTACCAGAAATATATATGTTGAGGCTTGGAAAACAAGGAAGTTTTAGAAAAATAAAATGACTAATACAAAATTACCCATTAAAGAGAAAATTTTCTAAAACAGCGCTAATGATGATCATTAAGAAATACATGTTGTATATATGTGTGTAATAAAATAAAGATAAATGCTTCATTCATAATCAAAATATGTTAAATGTATGGTATTTTAAGCAAAATTTTAGAGGCACTTCTGAGAAGTACCTTATGTAAAGGGTAGTTTGGAGTAAGGGGACTTTGTTGAACATCATGTTGCATACCTCGAGGGGTTGCAGGGAAATGCTTAGTTTGGGATTTGGCACGACTTCTCGCTTTTTATTCTCTCTCTCACTCTTTTTCTAGAAGTGAACTTTGGGACTCAGGGACTCGTTAAATATGTATTTTATATGGAAACTCTAATTTGAACTTTTGAATGGAATAAAATACTTCCCTTAGCATACCTAGTAAGCAAAGTACCATCTATAACCAAGAAAATTGCTACGCTTCTTAATAAACTGAATTTGCGTATAGAACTAGAAAAATACACCTCAAATTTAATTCTTTAAAAATATGACCTCTTTGTTAAATAATTTATGAGCTAATTGGTAATGTGTATAGCAAAATTAACATTGATGGAGTAAGGATTTGAATCTCCTGTTAGGATTATGAAAATCTTATATTTAAAATGATATGTATGCAAGAGTTTGAATCAAAGAAAGGTCATTCACTAATTATCGTTCAAAATAGGTGAGTTATGAAGATTTTGCTGAAAAGCTGCCAAACTTGTTGTATAAGTATTTTGTCAGTATGTTGTTATAAATGTTATATTGCCTGTAATTAATCAATTCAATAATACAAGTTACCTCCTGCCCCTTGACATCAACTGGTTACACAATGTATCATACCTACAGTATTTACTGACGATGCACATTTCCCTTGTAAACTCAGTAAAAAGAGTCATTCAGGAATAAAAAATGATGATATTCAAATGATCCGGTGCTTGCCTACTGCCCATGATAATCCTTTGTTTGGTAGCATAACCTTTGAATGTATAAATATTTTCATTTATTGGAGTAAAGTACACTAACTTATTGTACTTATGACAGTTCATCTCAATAAATGTGTATTTTTCTTCTTTACCTAACCTAATTTCATTGATTACAAAATTGGCAGTAATTTATTGTTACTATTTATTAATGTGTAATAATGAATAATAATATTTTATCCTTTGAGACAAGTTCAGTAGAAGTTGGGCAGTAATGCAGCTTATACGGGGAGATATGGTCAGCGCCTAGGAAAGCTGGCTTTCTTCACCGGGATTCGCTACCTATCGTAGCTCCTCAAATTACTTACGATGCTGATTGGGCACTGGTCCTAGACCCGATAACTTTCCGTGCAAGGAAACCAAAGCACAATTCTCCAGCCCAGTAGGCCACAGCGCAAGACGCCTTTACCACTTTTATTTGTTTAACCTTCCAGAAGGTTTCTTCTTTTGAACCTTGTGTAGTGTATAGCTCGGGCCTTATAGGTTCAATGAAAGTTTAAATTTGAGCAAACACGCCTGAAATAATAAGGACCGAGATATTGATCAAATATTAAAGTACACAAGCAAACATCTATGGAGCACATACACCTTTCATTTTGGACAAACAAAAGCATTACAAGGCACAAGGGCATTCCACTTCTTGCCAAAGTCTTCAAAGTTATATCACTTTTTTTTTACGTCTGCCCCAACGTTAAGTTATATCAGACGGTGAATGAATTGGGAGAAATGATGCTCAATGAGTCCAGAGTCCATGGAGCTTAGAGTTACCCGACATTCATCTTGAAGGATAAGGGAAAACCCCGGATAAAACCTTATCTAGGCAACTCACCCTGACCGAGATTCGAACTCAGGACCTCTTGAACGTGAGGCAGGCATGCTACCACCTACGCTACCGAGGTGGGCTGGTTATTTCACTTACCATAGTTTATTATATAGTTTATCGTTTGTTTTCAGGACTGAGTTCATTTATGTAGCATTGTGATACCTTTGGAAGATTAATCACAAGTTTAATTTCTGAAGGAACCCTAACAGTGTAAAGTATTTGACCACAGACAACGGTTGCCAAATATTGGTGAATCCTTAGAGACCTTCTTTATAGCTTGTATTTCTGAATTCTGAATGTGATTTAAACTGACACAAAATTCATTGAATTCCTTTGTCACTTTGTGAAGTTCGCGGAAAGTTTTTTACTATGCCACGGAGAGGACTACTTGACTTAGGTCGTAGAAGTGAGTCAAATGTTTGACGAGCTACATTACGTGTTGACTGCACTGATGTACAGCAAGATGCAGATAATGCTAATAGTTCTGTTGGTATGTCAGAATTGCATTCTATGTTTCTTCCGGGTAGTGGTTGCCGTACAGATCAGTACGAAATTGTAAAGTCACTATTGTATATACCAGGAAACATGTAATAAAGCTATATCTATTAATGTTCCTCTTTATTAATATAAAGGGGTTCATGGTATATATATATATATATATATATATATATATATATGTATATATATATATATCGTGTACTACTTTGAATACATGAGTCAAAGGATATCATAAGACACTGTGAGTTGCACAAGCACGTTACTAGAGGTCAGAGCAATGTGTACATGGATGCGTGGGAAGTGTTATTTGTTTACCTTTAGGGATTGTGTATACTTTCTCACTCTGAGTCCCTGACATATGCACAGTCCTAGCATATTAGAATTTTCCTATTGTGCTTCATTTCGGAGATATTTGAGGTTGCAGGGTTAGGTGGTACACTCTGTATGGATCTGTATAACATAATAGTTTTCTGACAACGATCCATAAAACATAGGAGCAACTCTGTATAATAATCTTCCAACAGAATTCAAAACTTTATGAATTAACTCCATTAAGGCTATGTTAAAGAAACTACCTGTAAGCAGACTTCTGTATGAACTCGAGGAATTCTGAGCAAAGTTGTGTGTGTGTGTGTGTGTGTGTGTGTGTGTGTGTGTGTGTGTGTGTACGTTGTGTTTCTAATATAATCTTAGCTCAGAGTAATGGTTCTAGAAAATAGGATCTTTGGTATCTTATTTGAGCATGTTGGTGTAGCACCCTGCTGTCTTAAACATGTTCAGGCTATTCCGCTGTGTGAAGCATACCTGGGTATGCTCTAGATCCCTCTCTTGGTTGAGGTAATTACACTGATTACTGTTTTGGCTCCTTTTGCCATCAAATGAGCGGAACAAGTATGAACAGTGGTGCATGTGACTGGATGCCAATTATTGTTTAAGGTATGGTGACACGGTCATGTTACATGGTCAGGAGGATGTCTCTAGGAACGGAGCATGAAATATGTTACTCTCATTATTTTGGGGGATGTGTTAGCGACAGTAAATTTTAACTATTACACATGCAGAGAATCATAGTTGTTTTCCTTCTTGGATCCGTTACCTTCAGAAAATCTAACACTGCATGCAGTGATCAGCATGCATTGTTAAGTTAGGATATTTACTGAAGGTGCAACTTGATTTCCTATCTTTGACCAATTGTCTCAACTCTTGGTGAATAGGCCACACAGTTTTCAACTCTCATGTGTAAGTTTTGCCCCAAGTAATAAGGCAGCATACAAAACATATTTTATTACACTTGCCACCCCAATATAATTTTATAGGCAACTATTTGGATGAGTTTTTCAACCTGATTATATCAGGCATGCCCTGCTTAAAATAGACAACAAGAAGAAACATAGTTCAGTCATGTTTAGGAATTGATAAACATAATACTGACCAAAAAATATAAATATTTTTAACTTAGAAATTCTTAACTTAGACATTTTTAGCAAATTCCCATGATAGTGTTTGTGAGGTAGAATGTGATAATTCTATTAACTGCTGTATGTAAGTAATACGGAAACTAAATTTAAAACATACTATAACAAAACATGGTCTCTTTTCTGGTATTATTTTTATTTCTTTTTACAGGTACTTGGTTTGCTTTTATTATAAGATTGTACTTCATTACAATTTCAGAAATGGATTAATGTTTGATAATACCTACATTAAAGCACTGGCAAAATTTTACAAACGTTTCAAAATATTATTTATTAAATACAAATTATACATGCTTGTTTGGTACAGTGTTTGTACCTTAGTGTAGGACATCCTGCTGGTTGGTCAAGCTTATGACTTTGCCAAAATCTGTGTCAGTGCATGCAGGTACAGTATTCTGAAGCCAAAGCTTGTCAACCTACCACATGGGCAGAAAGATATTTTCACACTTTTGCAGAGTTTACAGTTTCCAATATGTTATTGCCACAGATGATGATGCCTGTTTTAGATATAATTCCTCCTCTATTAAACTGTATGACCTTCGTTTTGCATGTATTTATGTCTATATCACATGTTGATATCAGTTTGCATTGGCTGTGAATTTGAAGTAACAGCAAATGGACAGCAACAGAAAGATTTTCTCTTGCAGAGGATGGAAGAGCATAGCGAGGTTCAACCATTCATTTAATTAGGACAATGCAGACAGCCAGGTATACCTGGTACTTTAAATTCACCTGAAGAAAGTTTGGTCAAGCCACCAGCAGATCCATGGAAAAGCATCCAACTACTAGTACAGCAATTTTCTCAATTCAGAATTGTGTCCAAGCATTGCAAGATGCATTAGAAAAATCCAGGAAATTCAGCTACACTACTCAAGCAGGCAACACAGACCAGAAAGGATTTAAAAGCGTCATTTCTTCATGTTCAAAGACAATCTCAAACCAATATACAGTTGGAGGTGAACTTTCTCTTCAAGTAAATTAGTCTTATGTGCAAAACCCTCCAGAATTGTGCTTGTATCAATGTCGAGTAGGTTTCTCTCCTAATGAAGGCGCAAAGCACATAAGGCAGCCAGTGATGTGGAAAAATAAAAACGTTCTTAGGAGCTATATGTTACATGATACTGTTCTCTCCAATATCCAAGAATCTGACTTAGATACAGTTGTGTGTTTCTGCAAATGTTGAAAATCAGTAATATGTGATATGCTAAGAAGAATGGAAAACATGAACTACTCCTGTAAACCATAAATTTTAAGTTATGATAGAATTATACATATTTTTTACTCCAGAACGTTATTAGTGGAATAAATGAAAGTTTTAATAAAATCTGCACTCAAGGAGCTTTTAGCTCATTTTGATGTAAGTTGGAAAGCATAAGCCTCATCTAGCAGCTTCTTCATCAAATTATCCAAGGTAAAATCCTGCAACAGAAGTTTATTATCATAAAAACAATTTAAAGTGTACTATTCAGGCTAGATTAAAAAAACTGAAGCACCAATGTAAAATCTGAAAGAAAATTAAGTTTAGAAAATATTGACAATATTATTGAAGATTCAGCGAATGACTTTATGTAAAGCTTGAAGAAAAAAAAAGACCTCTAGGTAATGATCATCATTTTCATGGAAGGAAAAGAAAACAACCTACGCAATTTATGACTTGAAATTAAGTCTGTCCTCTATCCGGTATCAACTCATCTACAGTGAGGAACTATAAATATTTCTTCTCTCTTTGCACCTGCACTGCTGTGAACTTCAGACTAAACATCTATTTTACTAATGAACAGATGCTTGTTTATATTCTTTAACAATGTCAGGAATTTTGAATATGACTGACTATATAAACAAAGATTAAACAATCATAAATTCTTTCACGCATATTAGCCATGGTCTTCCATCAACATTATTAATGCATAGTCTGCATCTTCTGAGTGAAAGTTCTGTAACAACTATTTTGTTGGCTGCAACTGCAGGGCCATTTACACACCAGATGCCCATACATATCTTGTTTGGGGTACAAAGGGTGCTGCAGTGAGTGCTGCAAGCGACTCCTGGCCTCTTCAGTGTTATTGGTTGCTAACTGGTTCACATGACTTTGTGGATAGTTATCTGTTAAGCATGGTAAAAAATCAGAGGATATGTTTTATTAAGTTTTGAGTCCTTGTCCGTTTCTGTTTAAGAGCCTTCAACTTCATGCAGAAAAACCTCTGCCTCATATAAAAGTCCTGACCACATTGATGTATGTCTGTTAACTATGACAGGAGTCATGTCGTTCTACTTATGAAGGACCATATCTCTGCTGACTGCACCAAATTGCAGTTAAGAAGTCAAAGGAGTGAATCTAAAAATTCAATCATCTTCCTTGGAGCAAAAGTGGATAAAGGTTTTACTTCTTGTAAACATCAGATACATCCTTACCCGAGCCTAACTGTCAGCACCTCTCTGAAACCAATCCTGAGGTCTGGAATGCCTGTGTGCTTCTATGGTGACAATGGAAAAAATACAGAAGCCTAATATCCATGTATTCTATTGGCCGCTGCTTACCCATGAGACTCTCAAATGTGATGAAACTGGATACAGAGTAGTAAAAGTGTATGCCATTCCGCCACTACACGAAAGCATCCTGGTGAGTTCTCTAGAAAATTCTAGCTCATATGGCATAAGGTTACCTACTAGGCTTGCGGACAACCGTGGTAACACTAGAGCTAATCCAAATAGCAGCCAAAGTTGAGAGCAATGACGGAATCCTACTTATAATTCATGGTCTATAAATTACATCAACCAAAAATCAAACTTGAATACTGTTAAGCAACTGCCATCCGGGTGATGATGATGATGATGATGATGATGATGATGATGATGATTATGATGATGATGATGATGATGATGATGATGATGATGATGATGATGATGATGATGATGATGATGATGATGATGATGATGATGATGATGATGATGATGATGATGATGATGATGATGATGATGATGATGATGATGATGATGATGATGATGATGATGATGATGATGATGATGATGATGATGATGATGATGATGATGATGATGATGATGATGATGATGATGATGATGATGATGATGATAAGGAGGAGGAGATGTATATAAAGGCACTCAACTATGAGGTCATCAGTGCCCTTTAAAAACTAATCATGGCAACAGCCAGAGATAAATTTAAGTATATAAATTACAAAAAAGAAAAAGAAAATTGCAAATAAAATCAAAATTCACAGTTAGGAGAAAAAAACAATTATATACTGGATAATTACAAATGATACATCAAGCTTTATATAGATGTATTTCAAAAAGTATTTCATATAACACAAAGAATGATACATTGTATCAAAAAACGCATTTCCAGGTGTCTTGCATTTCATTACAAATGTTCAGTGAGCTCTACTCCTGTTACTCAACATACATGTGTGTGGTAGTCAAGTTCAGCCCATATACATTCTAGTATGTCCCTGTTAATGTTTATCAGCATAAAAGTGATGCAATTCTGGACTTCAGCCAATATTGTCGGCAAAGGTTGCATGTACATGTTATCTTTCACATATCCCGAAAGAAAATGGTCACAAACTGTAAGGTTGTGAGACCTAGGGGACCACCTGAAAATGCCAAGTCCTCCTGAGCACATCCCCAATCCATCTGTATGGAAGTTTCTCATTCAGATGGCAACGCACTTCTCTATACCAATGAGGCAGAGCTCTATATTGTTGGAATAATGAAGTGCACCATATCAACCATTAGTCTGGGAAAGAATCAGTTTTGTAGCATGGGTGGGTGAGTCATACCTTCGACATATTTTCATATAAAAATGTAGGGTCCATAAGAGTCGCTACGTCATACAGCACAGAAAACAGTAATCTTTAGAGTATCTCTTTCCATCTCCATTGTAGCACTGGAGTTTGCCACATGCGGACATTGTAGTGATTCATATTACCATGCAGGTGGAAATTCACCTCATCACTGAACATGGTTCGGTGGGGAAATTCGTTTTCCATTGCTTCCTGGAAAACTTTACAAAGCTTTGATCTATGCTCTTGAAAGCAGCATAGCACAAATGGCTCGGCATTATATTTTGGAAATGAGTAGTATTTAATGCCCACTTTTACTACATACTGCACCGCAGGCGATGACACTGATGATACATGAGATGAAGATGGAGCACCGGTGGAATGAGATGGCGGGGGAAACCCGAGATCTCGGAGAAAACCCGCCCCAACGCCGTGTTGTCCAACACAAATCGCACTTTGCAGTCGCCTGCGATCGAACCTGGGCCACCGTGGTGAGAGCCAAGAAGTCTAACCAATGAGCCACAGCGCGGCCACTATATTTTTGAAGTTATAAGACGTCAAAACCTCATGAAAGCGCTGATCAAATCAATTTGTCCCCTTTCTCAGTGTTGGCCAACACTCCTTTCAGCAGGTTTGTGATGCCATTTTTCACTGTCATTCTGACAGTGTGGGTAAAGTCTTCCTACTCCATATTCTCTATGGAGGAAGACCGCTTTCAAACTGAAAATTTTGGTTCAAGAGTGTCAATCAATGACGATGATAGTCGCCAATTTGAGGCCCGTTCAGAAGATTTTTCAGAATATGATTTCGGAGCAGATAATCACGGATTTTGCGCTAGTTTACTGTCTTTTCCCTGTTCTTATTTTTGTCCCCATGGAAATCAGTTTTTTCATATGAGGTCTTGAATTTTGTTAGTGATTTATTTTACATTATTGGTTCACATGTCATTTTTGAAGTAGATGCTTTCAGCGGTGAGTTGGCTGAAACATTCTTCTTAGCACCGGACTTGGTAAGTGTGCTCACTCTTGTACCTTGTTGGTGTCTGTTGCTGTAGCTGTGATATTGGTGTGATTCTTCTTTCTACAATTACTGTCCCATTTAAGTCGCTAGTTTGTGTTGCTATTTCACGTCTACATACCAACTTAATTGCAAGTGCACTACAAGTAATCAACCTAGGGACAGAAGGCTGAAGAATACGTAAGGGCTTTTGGGCTTCCAAAGACACCTTCTCTCTTACTAGGATCCCTTCAACCACCTTTTCTTCCATGAAACGGGTTATTCTCTGGAGTTTGATGAATCATTATGTCTGCAGCTTATACATGTCGTAGGTGAAGTACATACATCATCATGCTTGACTTCACCACAGTAAACACAGGTACCAACTGCATTACAGGAACCACTTGTGTGGCCAAAGTGCTGGCATTTGTAGCAGCTCAATAGATTGGGTATATATGGCCACACTTCAATACGTTCATGTCCTGCATTAATTTTTTGCGGGAGATCTACCTGATAAAAGATAAGGCACAGGGTACAAATGGGCACAGTCCATCTCGTTCCTTGCAGTGTACTGGATATACACCAAATTTTCTGAATCTCCTCATTGGATATACCGTCCAGTGTGCTGGAGTTTACAAAAACCACATGGGAAGTTCAGCATCCTATGCATTTCAAAACATACCGGATAACTCACAAGCATATTTGCTTTAATAAATCTTGCAGCCTCTCTTGATGAAATAGTTTTAACCTGCGCAGGGACCATTGCATGATCAAATGTATGCCTGAAGGCAATTGGGTACCTCTGACTTAACAATGGGAGGTGAGATCGTGAGGTTAGCAAATTCCAGACCAGGACTATTACCCAAGCAAGGGTGGCGTTCAGGATGTCAGCATGCCATTGGAAACGTTTGCAACGGTGGCACATATTATCACTACAACAGCAAAAAAAAAAAAGAATAAACCAAAATGTTAGTATTAGAAGAAATGAAGTAACAGAGTCTAGTGGTTACACAAATACAAATATTTGCTACTTAGGCTTCACTTATCTTAACAAATTGTTGTTGATACTGCTTTTCAAATGAAAATTGTTTTCACAAACAAATCGCTTGCCTCCTCAGTCCACAGATAAACTCCATTGTCTAGTGGCAAATACTTAAGCAGGGTCTAGTGGTACTCGAAATTTGTTCATTAACAGAACTAAGGAAGGCCACAAATTTACTACAGTGAACTCCTTTATTATATAGAAGAGGTTAGATAATATAGGTGTTCCAGTTAAATCATGTATACGACCTCACAATGGGTCCAAGCCCACAAGGCACTTAGAAGACACATACTTAGGTTTTCTATTTTGTAACACAATAAAATTAACACATTCTAAATCTTCCTATCTAAAAGTGATAGCCTTAGCTGTAGCCTTACAGATTCTTGCTTGGTGACAGCTGTCATTATACAATACCATCTTCCGAATTGGAAGTTGCAAACATTATACTATCAAAGCACTTCAGCTTTGATGTAACCGTATAATGTGTCGCATAACAATACCGAAATGTGTGTGCTTCAAAAAACCTAAGCTTATACAAGTAGTCATCCCTATTCAGTCATAAGCACTAATGATAAGAACAAAACCATCCCAAATCCAGCCAAATTGGCTTCTAATTAAGGATGGTAGTTCCCTTCAACCATGCCCAGTTTGCAATATTTGCCATGTTTGTAGTCCTTAGATGCCTATTTACTTCATGTGCCATACCTATATATAGCAACTGAGAAAGTATTCTATTGTTAAATCTGAAGGTGAGTCAATTGAAAACACTAAACGACACTTACCTTTTAAATTTCCTGGAACATGTTTGGGAAACTTATTCCCCTCCATTATTAACCGGTCATCAACTAGTTCTGTGTGGTATATCTGCAAGTAAGTAATTAATTTATTAATCCACATATTTTTTAGTACAAAGAAGTGCAATCAATGTTGGGCATGTCAAAAATTTCATTAAAAGTATTTATAGATTAATAGACTGATAGAACACTGTGTATTGCTTAAACAAGAAATAAAATTTATATGGATGTACAAGAATATAATGATTTACAGATATCAAATTTATATAAACTTTCAAGAATACAATATGTACATATTTAAAGGCAATATATTTACATTCATTGGCTAGAATATTTACTTTAAAAATTTTGGAACAGAGTTATATAACTTTATGCCAGAGTGCAATATACTTTTTGGCATAGGGAGGTGTCATATTGATAGACATTTAGATTTGTGATTTGTCTTATGCACTGATTCATTTGTTGTGAAGGGTGAGTCTGTATTGTTACTGGTTTTACGGATAAACATTATCATTTCATACATATAAATGCAAGGAAAGGGAAGAATATCCAGTTTTTAAATAAAGGTTTTCATGATGCTCTTGCTTTTCTCCTACCATAGCTCAAACTATTTCCTTTTGCACTATGAAGCATCCTCTACTGGCAGGTGACTCCCCATAACATTATACTGTAACATAGTAATGAGTGAACGTACACAAAGTAAACCTTTCTAACAGTTTCCTCCTTGTGTAACCTGCTAGCACATGTATCATGTAGTGGGCTATACTTAACTCTTTGATTATGTGACTTATTTGGGTTCCCCACTTTAAATTGTTCTGGATCCAAAGTCCCAGAAATTTGGTTGTTTCTACCTTCTCAATGGTCTGGTTTAGCAGTTGAACTTTTGGGGCTAGATAGACTTATTTTCTTTTGCTACTGTCCTTCCACATTTTATTAATAAATTATTATCAGTGAAATAGCAATCTGGTTTGATATCCGGTGAACTGATTTCAAGAAGCTTAATTTATCGTTTACCCTTACAAGAACATTGATGAACTGGCAACTTTTGGTCTGAGGTTTCCTCTGGTGGCAGTTGGAGGAACTTGCTGAACATATCATTCTGTATTCTCAAAAATTCAATGCTGGAATGTAAATAAATATTTGGAAAGTGTCTGCAACATTACATTTGTATTCCTTTGCTATATTATATTTGTGTTGTACTTAATTTTATTTGAATTAGGTGATTGTAGAAGTTATTTAATTTATGGTACAAGACAGGCTGAGGCAAAGAATTTTAAAATGTTGGTTGCTATGGTATATCGCTGAAATTCAATGAACTTTACACATCATATGAAACAAAGGAATCACAACATAACACTTCAAAAACTATATAAGAAGGAATTCAACGATTTAGACCAATAGCAATGAATACCTTGGCAAATGTTAACACCAACAATAAAATTATTTTCTTGTTTCTCTTTTTAATTTACACTGCTGTATTGAACGATGAAGGAAATGGGTGACATGATGGCCAAATGAGCCCAGGATCCATAGAGTTTAGGTTAACCAGACATTCATCTTTCAAGATAAGGAAAAACCACACAAAAGAAAGCTTATGTAGATAATTATTAATTCACAGATGAGTCGTATTTATTACACATTGGCTTCACTTACATACCTATTTTGAGGACATGTTTTGCAAACCATCTTTTGCATCGTTGGCTCTTATGCATGTCGGCATAAGAGCCGACGATACAGATGATTGTTTGCGAAACATGTCCTCAAAATAGGTACATAAATGAAGATAATATGTAATAAATACGACTCATCTATAAATTAATAATAATTTTGCTTCACTGTGCTGTTCCTATACAGTTAAATCTCGATTTAGATAATTTACCCTGACAGATATTCAAACTTGGGGCCTTTTGAATGTGAGGCAGTAACTATTTACTATTTACACCGCTGAGGCAGGCATGAAATTGATTTGACCTACATAGTAAGTATAAAGAGAGCTATATCTTTTGTATAATACCTTCTTGTAAAGTTGTTATGCTTTAACAGTTACACAAAAATTCCTTCAACAGGAGGATAATTTTTAACAGAATATCCAACATATACTTTCTCTTAGATATAAATATGGCATTTTAGTCAAAAGCATTATAGCCATTTTTAAGAAATTCAAACACTATGTCTTACGGGTAGTTTGCATCTGAAGTGTCATGAGGATCTCTGTATTACATACTGTAAATGCTAAATTTACATATGAAGCTTGGTATTTATCTAACTTTTATCTAACTTGTAGTTGAGTTATGGTGTGTGTCATTCTCATGGAGATGTACATATACATATATAGGCTTTTTAGTAATACTTTTATCTTCAGTAGACCTCAACATGTATATCATGAAAAAACTCAAAACTGAATTTTTGGATGGAATGCAATACATGTTCCTCCCAGTTTATTCAGGTGCCAGAAACAGTGAAAAGCATTAGTGTATATGATTCTAGTGTAAGGAAAAACTGTAAGGAACAAATTTTTGTAAACGAAGAAAAAGTTTACTACAAAATGTGAAGAGAATTAATTATAATAAGAGAGAGAAATTTGATAAAATTAGTAGAATTGGTAGTCTTGGTTCGTACTTGCAGTTATCATAGCGCCCGCCTTCAATTGTCAGCAAAGTAACCTTGTGGAAACAAAAGTAGCTAAAATTGTGTGAGCGAGCATATTTTGGCCTTTAGAATACCAAAGGTTGTTACAACATTTCAAATTATCTTTACTGGCACAAGTTATTCGCTTTTGTGTATGTCCTCTTGCATGATTTACTGTTTCTACTTAATTTAATTGGGAATAAATCATACCAAATAGCCAAGACAGCAAATTATACTGTTTATTGCATGACTAGTACTTAAAAAGAAACAGCAGTAACCCAAAGAATACAACTTGGAATGTGATCTGGGCTACCCAGCTACTTATATTGCAGCCTTCTAAATTCCTTACATACCTGAGTTGAAACTGGTCCTATATCTGGTACTTAAATGCTAGGGAAGAGGGAACGGACATACATATCTTAAACTAAAACCTCATGACACTTTAGTATCCTTTGATGTCTGCTCCCTCTTCCCTAGAATTCCGTTAGACAAACTTCTGATTCAACTGAAAATATGGCTAAATTCTATAAATCTAGATGAAAATGCAATAGAAGAATATTTGGCAATGACTGTAATATGTATACATCAAAATTATTTTGTTTTTGATGAAAAATATGACAAACAAATTTCAGGACTAGCTATGGGAAGCCCGCTATCACCATTTTTGGCCAGTCTATACATGACCTTTTTCGAAACACATATAACCAAAGTGTTCCCTCATATTTTTAAAACATGGTACAAATACGTAAACCACATCTTTGCAATAGTGCCCTACAAACAAATAGATGATACTTTGAAACTACTCAACCTGCAAGAACACAGCATACAATTCACAGTGGAAACTGAAGAGGAATGTACTCTACCTTTTTTTGACCTTAAAATCACAAAAAGCAATGAAAAACTAGAATTTGGTATCCATAGATACGCAACACACACAGATAATTACATCAAAGCAAAAAGTTTCCACCCAATTCCACACAAACATGCCACCATCAACAGTCTCACACACAGATTAAAAAAATCTACCCCTCAGCCAGCAAGAATATCAAAACGAATACCATCAAATCTTCAACACTGCAATTAAAAATGGATATGGAAAAAACCTTGTAGATAAAAAACTAAAATCATTCACACTTCAAAAGAGATTAAAACAGATCACAGCTCTCACACCAATAAAACAAGAAATTAGATTTGCTAAGTTTACTTACCACCCCTGGGCCACAAAAATTTCCAAGAAATATTCAAGAAATACAATATAACATTGGCACCAAAAAACAAGTACAACATTAAAAACCTACCTAACAGTAATAATACTGATAAGATAAAACCAGAGGAAAAGTCAGGCATTTACAAGATTAAGTGTGAAGACTGTGAAAAAATTTACATAGGGAGGACAAAAAGAAACATAGTGTGACTTTGTGGGTTCGTGAAATAAAAAGTCCAATTACACCACTCAACAATGTTCTTTATTTCCACCGACTTACAGTTAAACACTTGCCAATTACACAGAATTACGTGCTGCAACAATTATAATTTACCCGTTCATCCGTTACAATTTCACTGTCCTCGCGGTTACGTAAACACGTCCTTCGCTAGCACGTCAAACACTGACTGACTAACTGTCTCTCTGAAACCCTTTTTATCAGAATGTCAGTGTTTTTCTAGAAGTCTCTAATCACCGAACGTTCCAGACCACCGGAGAAGGGGAGAGAAACATCGAAGGACCGGCGACACTACCGCAAATCACCCCTCAGTTAGTGACAGGAGACAGATGAGTGGGCGTGGCGCGGCCTCCGGCCCCTTCTCAGCTGTTGCTTGTGGTGCCTCCCGATAACTGGGTGACACTGCTCCCTCCTCAAAGCTGGTCGTCCCGAACAGCACCATCATAGCGGGCTAGACGATCCAGGTGTACCACCAACATCTTTCCTCGGGGAACCTTCTGGATGCGGTAGACCACGTCGTTAATCCTCTTCACCACCCGGTACGGTCCTTGCCATGGCTGCTGGAGCTTCGGGCACCGTCCCTTGGTCCGGGTAGGACGGTACAACCAGACTAGGTCACCTTGCTGGAACCCTTGGCTGTTGGCTTGCCTGTCATACCTGGTCTTCATGCGGTCGCTCGCCTTCCGGATGTTCTGGCGAGCCATCTCGTGCATGTCGTGGAGATGGTCCACCAAGTTCTCCACATACTCGGTCGCTGGCTGTTTCACTTCCGGAGGGCTTCCAAAAGCCAGGTCACAAGGGAGGCGTAACTCTCGGCCGAACATTAAGCTGGCTGGCGTCATCCCAGTTGTGTCGTGTGTAGACGAGCGATAGGCCAGCAAGAACAGTGGCACCTTGACGTCCCAGTCTCGCTGATGGCTGGCCACGACTTTCCTCAGGTGTTCCTCTAAGGTCTTGATGTACCTTTCGACCATGCCGTCCGATTGGGGATGTAGAGGCGTAGTGCGAGTCTTGTTCACCCCAAGCCTTTGTAATGCCTCCTTCATTAGGTTGGACTCAAAGTTGGTACCCTGGTCACTGTGTAGCTCTAACGGCACCCCAAATCGACAGAACACTTGCTCCACGAGGCAGTCTGTGATTGTCTTTGCCTCTTGGTTTGGGATGGCATACACCTCCGGCCACTTGGTGAAGTAGTCCACGACCACCATTAGGTACTTGTTGCCTCGGTCGGAAACTGGGAAAGGTCCAGCAATGTCGACGGTGAGCCGTTCGAATGGCGCTCCGACGTTGTACTGCTGCATGCGACCCCGGCTCCTAGTCTGGGGGCCGCGACTCGCCGCGCACACGTGGCACTGACGGCACCATCTCTCAGCATCTGCTCGGAGCTTCAGCCAGTAGTAGCGCTGCCGTAATTTGTCAATCGTTCGGTTCGCTCCCAGGTGTCCTCCCGAAGTACCGGCGTGTACTTCCTCCAGGACTTCCGGGACCTTACTCCGGGGAAGTACCAACTGCTCTCTCTGCGTCTTCCCATCGGGTGATTCCCATACCCGGAACAGCACGCCCTCTCTGATCTTCAACGAGTCCCATTGGGCCCAGTACGACTTGTAGGTGGCGCTCCTCGGTGCGATGTCCTCCCAGTTTGGCCTCATCCCTGCCTCCACTTCCCTCAAGAGTGGCCCCAAGTCTGCGTCCGCCAGCTGCTCCCTCCTCAGGCCTGCGCTATCCCAGCCTTCAGCAGGCACTGCCACAACTACTCGGACTGCTGCGGCACTCTTCTGGACAGGGTCTTCGGGACATGGCGTCTGCGTTACCATGGCTCTTCCCTCTACGATGTTCCGAGGTGAAGGCGTACTCCTGCAACCTCTAGACCCAACGTGCTGTCTGGCCTTCCAGGTTCTTAAAGGTCAATAGCCAGGTTAGGGCGGAATGGTCAGTCCTCAGGTGGAATGGCTGACCGTACAGGTACTTGTGGAAGTGCTCCAATGTCTTTACTACCGCCAGTAACTCCCGTCGGGTGACGCAGTAGTTCTTCTCTGCCTTGGATAGCGTCTTGCTGTAATAGGCTATCACCCGCTCATGGCCGTCCTGGATCTGCGACAGGACACCTCCAATGCAATGGTCGCTGGCGTCGGTGTCCACAATGAAGGTGCCACCCGGTTGTGGGAAACCCAAAATTGGAGCACTGCACAGGGTCTCCTTTAGGTGCTGGAAAGCGTTTTCAGCGTCCTCCGTCCACACATAAGGCCGGTGTTCCTCTGTCAGGCGGGTGAGGGGTTTTGCGATGTTGGAGAACCCCTTTATGAAGCGCCTGTAATAACTGCACAGCCCCAGGAAACTGCGCAATTCTTTCTTATCCTTTGGGCGAGGCCAATCTCTCACAGCCTGCGTCTTCTCCGGGTCTGTGGCCACTCCGGTTGCTGAGACTATGTGGCCCAAGTAGTTAACTTCCTTGCGGAAGAGCTGGCACTTCTTCGCGTTCAGCTTCAAGTTGGTCGCCTGCAGTCTCTGTAGCACCTTACTCAGATTCTCGAGGTGATCTTCAAAAGTCTTCCCGACGATGATGATGTCGTCCAGGTATAGCAGGCAGGCATCGTAAGTCAGCCCTCTCATCACTGACTCCATGAGGCGTTGGAAGGTAGCTGGTGCGTTGCAGAGGCCAAAGGGCATAACCGTAAACTGCCACAGACCTTGGCCCGTCGAGAATGCGGTCTTCTCCTTGTCTCTCGGGTCTAGAGCTACCTGCCAGTAGCCCGACTTCAGGTCCAGGGTCGAGAACCACTGTGCACCAGCTAGCGTGTCCAGGGTGTCGTCAATCCGGGGTAAGGGAAAGCAGTCCTTCCGGGTGACAGCGTTCAGCTTTCTGTAGTCTACGCAGAAGCGCAGCTCGCCGTTCTTCTTCGTCACCAAGACTACAGGGGAACACCAAGGGCTGTCGGACTCTTCCATCACTCCCCTGGATCTCATGTCCTCCAGCATGTCTCGTACCGCCCCTTGCTTCGCCAGCGGAACGCGTCTATGTGGTTGCCGAATAGGCCGGGCGTCTCCGGTGTCGATGCGGTGAAGCACTTTGTCCGTGCGGCCGTAGTCACTATCGCCGTGGCTGAAGACGCGCTCGTATCGCCCCAGTAGTTGTCGTACCTGCTCCAGCTGTTCTGCGGTCAGGTGGTCGGCCGCCCTATCCAGTAAGCCTTCTAGCCGGGGCCCCAGGTGTTGCTTCGGCGCCGGCTCCTGTTTCTTGTCGATTGCTGTTACGCTCACTACGGGCTCGCACGTTCCCAACTCCGTCCCGGCCTGGACGTCGTGATCGGTGTCCGTTGGATTTAGCAGTCTCACTGGCACCTCCTCTCGGCAGGGCAGCAATGCCCTGGCTACACACAGTCCGTGTACAGGCGTCTTCTGGTCCAGCATCATGTTCCTGGTTCTCTGGCCCTCAAGTCGCGCCGTCACCACCACCTCGCTCCTCGCGGGAACAACCACGTCTTCGTCCAAGACGACCCTGCACATTCCAAGGCGCTCTTCGGGTTGACGGAGTATAACCTCTTCTCCGTTAAGCCGCAGGACCTTCTTGCCGACGTCGACCGTCGCCTCATGGCTCCTGAGGGCATCCAGTCCCAGGATCACCTCCTCAGCCACCTTCGCGACGAACACCCACAGACGCACGGCACTCCGTCCCAAGTTCAGCTCCAGCAGGGCCTCCTTCTCCACAGGCAAGGTGTCGCCCGATGCCGTGACAAGCTGGTATGGCCGGCTTGGCTTTCTTGTCGGCAAACCCTTCGCCACGTCAGGTCTGATGATGGTCACGGCCGCCCCGGTGTCCACCAGCACGCGGCACGGCTTTCCTCTTATCCAACCGTCCGCGATGAGGCTGTCATCCATACGCCGGCTGACGGCGCGCAGTGTCACTCGAGGGGATGGTGGTGATGGCGCCGACGTGCCCCTCTCCACGACGGCCCTTACTCGTTTTCCGACTGCTCTTCCTGGTGTGGGCAGTCTCTCTGCAGGTGTCCGGGCTGTCCACACCCCCAACACAGGCCACTAGGTGTTCGCCGGCGTCCCTCAGCTGGTCTTCGGTCTCCGGCATAGCGGACGCTCCTCGTTCTCGACGTCGGGAGGGATGTTATTTTGGCCGCCTCCATCCTTAATGCCGCTGTCAGCGCCTCGTGGATGGTTTTATATTCGCCGAGCATTAGGCGCTGACGAATCTCCGTGTCCCGTACCCCGTCTACAAAATTGTAGGCGGCTTCCTGGGATACGAACTCCAGTGGCAGGTCAACCAAGGCCTTGCTAGCCAGCTGCTCGATGGCTATGGCGAACTCCTGCAGCGTCTCCCCCGGCTGCTGCGACCTTGCCTTTAGCTGGCTTCGGTATGCTGCGGCTAAGCGGTGGTTCCCGAAGCGATTCTCCAGGGCCTCCCAGATGTCCTTGGGCGCCGCCATCGTCTGCACCGCGTTTAGCACTTCCGCGGCCCGTCCCTGGAGGCTGGCTATTAACTGTGTAGCCTCCTCCTCCGGTGACCACCTGTTGTGCCTGGCCACTGTGTCGAACTGGCGGCGGAAGACTTCAAACGTTGACGCGCCGTCATACTTGGGAGGTTTGACGCGCGCAGATGTTGTGTCGCGTCCCGGCGCGTCGGGCTTCAAATCCTTCAACCTCCTGCCGACGACGTCCTCCACCATTGCGTTCAGGGACTTGACGCTGCTGTCAGCCTTCCCTTCCAGGTTGTTAATGCGGTTCGCAAGGTCTTCGACGTCTTCCACCACGGCGTTCAGGGTCTTGGCGTTATTGTCGGCCTTTTCCTCTAAATCATTAAGGCGGTCGTCTACTTGGCCCATCCGCTTGCCCAGCTTCGTGACGTCATCCCTCACGCCGGCCAACTGTTCGTCAAATTTGGCGGCGAGGACCTCGTTCGCCTCCTTCATTTCCGTGGCCAGACTGTCGTTCGCTGCCCTCATTTCTGTGGTCAATTCGGTCTTTATTTCTTCCGTCTTCGCTGTTATTTCGGCCTTCATTTCCATCATCTTCTCCAAAAATTTTTCCAATGCCGCGTCCATGGTTGTAATGTTCTGTGATGTTATCTTCCCGCTTCCTGACACCAGTGTGACTTTGTGGGTTCGTGAAATAAAAAGTCCAATTACACCACTCAACAATGTTCTTTATTTCCACCGACTTACAGTTAAACACTTGCCAATTACACAGAATTACGTGCTGCAACAATTATAATTTACCCGTTCATCCGTTACAATTTCACTGTCCTCGCGGTTACGTAAACACGTCCTTCGCTAGCACGTCAAACACTGACTGACTAACTGTCTCTCTGAAACCCTTTTTATAAGAATGTCAGTGTTTTTCTAGAAGTCTCTAATCACCGAACGTTCCAGACCACCGGAGAAGGGGAGAGAAACATCGAAGGACCGGCGACACTACCGCAAATCACCCCTCAGTTAGTGACAGGAGACAGATGAGTGGGCGTGGCGCGGCCTCCGGCCCCTTCTCAGCTGTTGCTTGTGGTGCCTCCCGATAACTGGGTGACAATAGGCACTAGAAAGAAAGAACACTTCAGGCACTTAAGATACGAGCATATTGATAAGTCCTCAATAGCAGCTCATTTCTGGTCTGAAAACCATGAAATTGAAGATAGCACCGAATTACTAAAATACGTACAAAAACATAGTGAACTCGTCATATGGGAGACAATATACATAGAAAACATAAAAACCAACTAATGAACTTTGAAATCCCGCCAGAAGAGAATCCCACATTTAAGTTCATCACTAAATCAACAGATGGCAGCAACAACTCCAGAATTACCCACACCACTGGATCAAGCTTTAGTCGCATAAGAGCCGAAGATTGCAAACGATTTGCGAAACATGTCCTCAAAATAGGTACGAAAGTGAAGCAGGTGTGTAATAAATACGGCTCATCTAAAAATTAATAATTATTTCGCTTCCCTGTGATGTTCCAATACAGTTAAATCTCGAGATATGTGACCAACTTGGTGACAAGGACAAACTGTAGCTTATAAGCCTCCTTGATCACAATCAATTTTATGAATTCAAAATTGATGTCCCAGCTGAGAAAATAAACAGTATAATGTAAAGCTGTACATCTCACTTTGATTTTGCACAGTTGAGAAATAAAAAAAGATCCCTTCCATATATTCAGATTCTGAGCTCTATAAGAATTTGAGTGTCCTCTATGAGTACTTATGTTCTCAAGATTTAGACAATATGTTTCCTGAAACCTACAAGTTGAGTAACTTTATTTACACAGCACTATCAGAGAGCTGCTCAACGGAGAGATCCTTTACTCTTGGGAAAAGGAATAAAAACTGTGAGCAGAGAGAAGGTTCTTTAGAAAGAAGGAAAGTTTTGTTAGATGGATTTGAAAGGAAGGTCCTGAGGAGAACAATAATTGGTCCTGTGTATGATAAAGAACGATAGAGGAAAAGGTACAATGCTGAATTGTACACTATATATGCTGATGCACCTGTAACAAGAATCATAAAATCAGGAAGCATCAGATGGGTAATCCGTATAGCAAGAATTGAGGAGTCCGAGGTAACAAAAAAGCTCCTCTTTGGAAATATGGAGGGCAAAGAGGCCGTAGTCGATCCCCAACTAGATGGCTGGATGGAGCAGAAGAGGATATGCAGAAACAGGAATGTAGAAACTGGAGGAGAGCCATGATGGATGTAGGAAACTCTTTGGAATGGCCAAGGTTCATCCTGGACTGTAGTGCCATTAGAAGAAGAAGAAGCCATATATTCAGATTCTCTGCCCTGTAAGAATTTGAGTATCCTCAAAATTTAGGCAATATGTTCCTTGAAAGCACAAGTTGGGTAAATTAATTTGCACAGTACCAGCAGAATTCCTCAACAGCCAGATCCTTTTCTCATGGGAAAAGTATTAAAAACTGTAAGCAGAATACATAAGATCAGGCAATAAAGTTTTCTATATCAATATCAAGTATAGGAATACTTATATTATGTATGTTAGAAATAACTTACACAACATACTCCACTATACTTACTGCGAACTTCCTTTCATCCAAACCATTGCCACAACAGTCAAATTTGCCAGCTGTTCAAACACGTTAAAACCTGTAATGTAAAGAATTGTTTACTGCATCTAAAGCAACTCTTGGATATGTAGGACTGAAAATTTGAAATCCTAAACTACTAGGGTCAACTTTATAAGATCTATACCGTAGATGACACATAGTTCAAATATGATACAACACAAATTTTATCAATTGCACTTTGATAGATAGAGTCAACATGAAAATATCAATGGCATGGCCGGGATTTGAACCATGGATCTCCTGGTTTCCGTCCAGCTACTATGGCCAACATGCTGTCCTGACATTAAATTCTCCACTTGACTTGTATATTTCCCCTTACAATTCACTTTGCTAGTTTTGTAATTATTGTCACATTTAACTAGTTTTGTTAAGTCACCAAAAAACTCCCTTGTGACAAAATAAGTTAAATTTTGATCTTATATTTTAACAAAAGGTTTGCAATACTTCCTCTTTTTGAAAGTATTCTAGGTTTCTCTGTTTCTCAATAACTTTAGCCTCCAGAAATTTTTGAAGTTATTAAAATGGCTTTTTTGACCAAAAAGTTAAAATTTTGTGTTTTGAAATAGAAAGAGTGTGCTTAAATGCATCTTGCAATAAAACCCGGAGTAATTTCTATTCGCTGTGTCTCTGAATGTGTACAGCAAGTTTCCTTAGTCTAGCACCAAAAATGAGTTGCAAGGATCATTTTAACCCTTGTGTAGTCATGTGGGCCTCATGTAGCCCAGCCATTTTGTGTTTGCAAGTGTGCCTCTTCTTCTGCTTTTATGGCTGTTTTGGTACCTTATTGATGCAGTATGTCGTAAATGGTCAATTGGCTATATTTTAGCTAGACAGTTTTTTGTCATTTGTGATTAAAGTCAGTTGCGCACAGCTGGGTTACATATGTAGCTCATGCGACCAGTAATGAAACAATTGTTGACATGGATATTTAGAGAAAGGTTTGTCCTATGGGAGTTCCTGAGGACAACTTGCTAACTACACAGTGGCTTAGAGGATCTTACATGGAGATTGTTTAAAAAAAGCCTTATAACTAATTCTCTGGAGCTTACTTCTAACACTGTGCTATTTATAAAGTTAAAAATGAAATGAATGTTCAAGAATATATTACTACTTAACATGTATTACTGTTATACATACATAAGCCATACTACAAGCAAAAGAGTATTGTGACTAGGTGGGTTCGTGAAATGAAAAGTCCAATTGCACCACTCAAAAATGTTCTTCATTTCCACCGACTTACAGTTGAACACTTGCCAATTACACAGAGTTACATAATGCACACAATTACGATTCACCAGTTCGTCCGTTACAATTTCACTTGCTCTCATAATTATGTACAATCCTCCGATGCACTTACACAGTCTTCTCGCCATACACTAGCACGCAAAGCACTGACTGACTGACTGACTGTCCTGACTCATTGCACCCCTTTTTATAGGGAAATCACTGTTTTCTAGACGTCTCTGGCTTCAGTGAATCACCGCGAAGGTTCCAGATGGCAGGGGAAGATGGGAGAGGTGGCTAGCGACAAGCGACAATCATCCCCTCAGTTAGTGACTGAGATTAATGGGAGGGTGCGGCCCAGAATAGTTCATGTCCAACCCTCCTGCTTGCCCGTTCTATAGGGTGTTCCGCCGTTCGGGTGACAGTATTTTAGAATTACTTTGGAAGCCAGGTCAAAAGGCACAAGGAGCTCTACTTCTTAAACCATTGCTTAATCATGATAACATAACGCAAAACATTTTATTACCAATTTTAAACATCAATCAACATATATGCTACACATACAGATGGTGGTGAGAGGAAGTAAATATGTGGAGAAAAATAGGGAGAAATAAAAATGCAAGCAGCAAGAAAAAGGCATAGAAGAAGATACAGCAAGAGAGCAAAGGAATGAGACAGAGAACAGTCTTCATATTGCAAATAATAATGCAAACAGAGCAGTAGGTTCTGATAATTTGTCAATACAGATGAAGCATTACAGAAACTGCTCATTATTAGGACTATTTTATACTTACATCTTAATCATCTTCTTGGATGTGGAGAGATCAGTTCCATCAAACATATAACTCCCAAAATAGTTTTTATGTTTCCACATCATTATGTACTTTGAGTCTTCATTAGCAGAAAAATCTATGCAATACTAATGCAAGCATTACTCTGGAGCCATTTGGTCATGAAAGTAATTTGCTTTAAGAGATACCAGCTTCACCTAAAACCATAAAGCTTAATTTAATAAAACCAGAGATCCAGTTTTGCACATTCAACCATGCAAATGATTTATCAGTTGAATATACATGTTAAGTATAAGTCAGCACTATGTTTAAACACAGTTAATTTATACCCAGATAAATATTCCTAAATGTGAACATAAGATCTGAGGACATCAACTTTTGCAGCAGTAAAGTCTCATAGAACCAACATTTTTACTTTCTCTACCAAATACAGTAGAGATGAAATGTATATTATTACTACAAGTATAAAGTATTTCATGGTTTACAGTTTTGATACTTTTAGGAAGACTTAACTAGGTATAGGGAAAATATCTCTCTAAAAGTAATATAACCCTATCTGTGCCATGGTGCTTGTGCATTTGTGTCATATTCAAAAGGTGTGGAGTATGATTCTTGGTTAGGGTGAGTTACTTGGGTAAGAACTTTCCAGGCTTTTCTCTTACTCTAAAGATGTCAGTTCACTTTAAGTTTTGTAGATGTCAGGGTCACTTAAGGGTATTCCACACATTTTCAATGTTGCATTTGACCTAACTCATTAAAAGAAGTTGAGCACCATAAAATATGTATATAAAAATAAATGTTTGTTCTATTATAACACATTTGCTTATGTACATTTTATCAGAAACTTTATGTACCTAACATTGGTCTATTTTGAAAAATAAGCCTGACTTTTTAATTTTCCGCCTATTCACAAAGGTATCTAAAAATTTGTCTTTCACAAAAAATGTTTATAGTAATTTGCTTTACAACTAGATACAAAGATTAAACATAAATTTGGTTACAAAATCAGGCAAGTTTATTAGCAGTAAGCAGAGCTCATTTATTTCCATTATTAATTTTCCTTTTTTTAAGTAGAAATTCAGGAAGGTGTGAATATTCTTGCAGGTGCATTAGAGTTTCAGACAAAACATTTTCATGCTATGGTTTTTTAGATATAAAATGTGGCTTAAATGAAAAACAGGCATTTGGACATTTGAGGAGGGTTTTCTAGGATCTTTCTACATTGCATGATACCATGTTCCACAGGTTTGTAGAATTTAAAAGGGGGTGACAATTTCCTAAAGGCAAGGACAAGAGTGGCACACCCACAACAGAAATGACTCAGATAAAGGTAAGCACAGAAGGAACAATGATTGGGGAAGATCCCAGAATAAGCAACAAGATTAGTGAAATGATATAAATGTATTTAATACCCTTTGTCTCAGTACCTGTGTATAAAAAGTTGTTCAAAATATTAACTCATAATTTGTATATAGAACAAAAGCTTTTCCAGAATAATGATTTCAAAAAATGCTACAAAGTTTTAATTGTGAAATGTCTGTTCTTTACCTATTGTTACAGTTGGCAAAATATTGTCGCAATCCCGTCTCTATGATCGGGCGGCTAGTTTACACAAAAGGTACTGATAGGCGGGCAGTGTGAAAACCAAGAGCCTGGGACACAAAGATAACTTGCAGATAAAGGTCTGCCGAAACAAACAAACTGAGATAAGTGGAAATTTCTAGTTACTTCTTGACAGATAGGGTTTCAGTGTTTGGAAGGTTCTGGTGATATCTCGATTAACAGAGAAGACTTGTTTTTCTTTATTGTTCCAGAAATATCTCAAACTTAGGAATGAGGTATTTGAGGAGGTGCCGACTCGCCAAGAATTATTTGTAAACAGAGTGAGTAATCAGAGAACAGCTGAGAGTGTTGTAAAGACAGTTGTGTAACAAGAGTGTTGTTGTAACGAGAGCTAATGTCACTGTTTGTGATAGACTGTTTGGAAGACTGTATTGTATGGGTGATGTAATGTTATGTGAGAATTTAACAGTGTATCTCTAAGGAAATAAAGAACATTTAGAATTTTGCCAAATTGGTCTTTTAATTCTACGAACCCACATAGTCACAACATGAACATATTAATTATACCCTGAATAGAAAAGAAGAAAGAAAAATAAGTCCTCTACTTTGGGTGTTTCAGATGATCAAGAGATCAACAGGTGCTTTTGAAAGTGTTTGAGGTATAGTACTGTGCATTATATTTTTTAGAAATTGTTAGTAATAACTGGTTATGCAGTTGTTGGATGTCACAATAGATCAAATATATATGCAGATAAATGTGTTAAAATGAAAAGAACAAATATATGATACAGCTTAAGTATATCTGTTTTATTAATTATCAGTTGTGCTTATAAGTAAGATATATGTCAAACCTCATGCTATTCTGGAGCATAACAAAGTAAAATGTAAAAATGGAAGGAATCAAGGTAAAAGAATCAAACATTTATGTTAACATGCATTCAGGTTGTTAACATGTTTATTTACTATCGTTTTATTTTATGCATTTAAGTTATGTTGAATATGCCCTTAGGTATACAAAATATAAAATAATAATTTACAATAAGGGTGTCCTATCTTTGAACGTGAATGAAACAGGTTCTATAAACCATAGAGATTTATTTATTTATTTACTTAATTATTTATTTATTTATTTTGTAACATAATTAATGCTATTACCTGTTGAGGAGAACATCAGTTAAGTGTTCGAAGTGCCTTCGTTAAATTGCAAATATACGGTTGACACAATTTTCAATGACAGGAACATAAATTAGGTCCAACTTCACAAATAACACATGTGATATTGTTATTCATAAGATCATTTACTGTTTCTAGCTTGTTGGCATAAACTCAAGATTTAATATAACCCAAAAAGAAACTATCCAATGGTATAAAATTACATGGCCTTGGGGGAAATGATAAAACTTTTAAACTTTTACCTCAAAAGAAGAATTGTTTTGACATGTGACATGACATGTGACTCTACTTTACTGAATGCAGATGTTTTTGAGATCCATCCAATTCAGTGGAGGTCAAAAACAGTCCCTTATAAGAGCCTGGTACCGTGCAATACATAAAAGGTTTGGCAAAAAGATGATCCAATTTCAGAATAAAGTTTTACAATTTCTACAGCTTGCTGAATGCTGCAACGTTCCATGGCTATTTGTCAATAGCAGCTGTAACCATATGAAAAAAATGACTGTTGTAACTCTATAGCAATAGCAGCTATCTTAGAAATAGGACACTTTTTTGAAAGATATATATATATATATATATGTATATATACTGAGTGTACATAGTCTGTACTTGAAATATTCAACTTCAAAGAAAATATATTACATGGATAAATATAAATAAAGAATCAGAAATTAATATATAAAAAGGAAATTATTTAAAAGTTCTAATAGATAGTTAATAATCATTGTTTTCTACATAAAAAATTTAAATATGATACTTTATTAGCTTCACAACTTCTATGAGGTTTGAAACTTCAGGCTCTAAAAGGTTAAAGGTAAGTAGAAATATGTGATTCATGTCTGAGTGATATTAAATAAATTCATTCTATCTATATTTGTGAGCATATACTTGTATATTCATTAACAAATCTTCTGGCTATAACTGAAGAGTGTCACATTTACCAATATGATACAATGTGTAACTTTATTCAGTCAAGGTGATATTCTTTTCATTTCTTTTCTCTTCTACTAAGAGGCACTGTAATCCTCCCTAAGTTCCCAACCTAGTACAATACATTATTAAATTTTAGATGAGTCGCGTTTTTTACACATCTGCTTCACTTTCGTACCTATTTTGAGGACATGTTTCGCAAATCTTCGCTTGCATCTACGGCTCTTGTGCGACTGACGCTAGATCCAGCGGTGTGGGTAATTCTGGGGTTGTTGCTGCCATCTGTTGATTTCGTGATGAACTGAAATGTGGGATTCTCTTCTAGCGGGATTTCAAAGTTCATTAGTTGGTTTTTATGTTTTTCTATGTATATCCTCTCCCATATGACGAGTTCACTATGTTTTTGTACGTATTTTAGTAATTTTGTGCTATCTTCAATTTCATGATTTTCAGACCAGAAATGAGCTGCTATTGCGGACTTATCAATATTTTTGTATCTTAAGTGCCTGAAGTGTTCTTTCTTTCTAGTGCCTATGTTCCTTTTTGTCCTTCCTATGTAAATTTTTTCACAGTCTTTGCACTTAATTTTGTAAATGCCTGACTTTTCCTCTGGTTTTATCTTATCAGTATTATTACTGTGAAGTAGGTTTTTAATGTTGTAATTGTTTTTTGGTGCCAATGTTATATTGTATTTCTTGAATATTTTTTGGAACTTTTTTGTGGCCCAGGGGTGGTAAGTAAATTTAGCAAATTTAGTTTCTTGTTTTATTGGTGTGAGAGCTGTGATCTGTTTTAATTTCTTTTGAAGTTTGAATAATTTTAGTTTTTTATCTACAAGGTTTTTTCCATATCCATTTTTGATTGCAGTTTTTAAGATTTGATGGTATTCGTTTTGATATTCTTGTTGGCTGAGAGGTAGATTTACTAATCTGTGTGTTAGACTGTTGATGGTTGCATGTTTGTGTGGAATTGGGTTGAAACTATTTGCTTTGATGTAATTATCTGTGTGTGTTGCTTTTCTATGAATGCCAAATTCTAGTTTTTCATTGCCTTTTTTGATTTTAAGGTCTAAATAAGGTAGAGTACAGTCCTCTTCAGTTTCTACTGTGAATTGTATGCTGGGTTCTTGCAGGTTGAGTAGTTTCAAAGCATCATCTATTAGTTTGTAGGGCACTATTGCAAAGATGTCGTCTACGTATCTGTACCATGTTTTAAACATATGAGGGAAGGCTTTAGTAATATGTGTTTCAAAAAAGCTCATGTATAGATTGGCCAAAAATGGTGATAATGGGCTTCCCATAGCTAGTCCTGAAATTTGTTTATAATATTTTCCATCGAAGACAAAATAATTTTGATGTATACATAATTCAGTCATTGCCACATATTCTTCTATTGCATTGGCATCCAGGTTTATAGAATTTAGCCATTTTTTCAGTTGAATCAAAAGTTTGTCTAATGGAATGCTAGGGAAGAGGGAGCGGACATCAAGCGAAGATTTGCGAAACATATCCTCAAAATAGGTACGAAAGTGAAGCAGATGTGTAAAAAACGCGACTCATCTAAAATTTAATAATTTTTCGCTTCACTGTGGTGTTCCAATACAGTCGAATCTCGATAGTACAATACAATTCTTTCTCTTCCCTACTGACTCCCAGTCAACAATTTTCTGGACCTGCTTAAAAATATTTAATATACTAAAGGCCGTTGGCTGCAGTGCAAGAAACTGAAAGGCATGTAAGCTTCCAGAAGTAGTTCAAGAGGTTGTAATGCTCCATGCAGTTCCAGGAGGAATATTTGGAAAAACTGGGGAAAATATACCATTTCTATGATGGCTCATTGTTTGTTGTCTGAATACACATTTATACTGGATCTCCTATAAGAACATTTTATATTACTCTGTATAAGCGACTACTGCTCAGAAGGTGCAGTAGTTAAAGAACTGGTTAGCAGACAACAGAGGAACAGTCACTTTTTCCATCCTCAGTGGAAATGGAATATATCAGCCATTTCATTTTATACAAATTTTCGAATTAATCAGAGCATTGGATTTTTATTATCTCGATCAGATCATCATCTGCCATATTAATGAATGTTGAGTGACCATCTTCGCAAACTTGTAGGCACGGTTAGTATGAATTTAGAATACCATAAAGTTACGTTACTCAATCATTCATTTCTAAATTTTTCTTTCACCTATTGCTGTCAATGAAAATTTAAATCTAGGCAATTAAGGTGAATGAAGTTCATTACAGTTATGGCTATTATTGTTATCTTATTTTTAATATTATTACTACTATAGCAGTTAGAATTCTTATAGGTTTTTCTGTTCAGTAAATGAAGGCAATACTTTGTACAGTGTGAATAAGTACAGATGCTGGAAAACCAATCAGAATTCTGTACTTGTAGATTTGACTACCTGATTCGGTGTCCTCAGCATGCGTACAGCATTTTGTCCATTCTTTTATGTATTCCTCTAGGTTCCAAATGCATATGTATGGAGGTCCATTAATAGTCAAACATTTTTTAATGTTACTAAAATTAGGCAAGTGAGTTAACCTGGTATATACTTTTCTCCACTTACAAGTTTTTTGATGAAGACTAGTTTCTGGGAACCTCTTCCCTGTTGCTTGATGAAAGGCTGGTTATCCAAAAATAATGTTGCGGATGATAAAATAGAGGAATAAATCAAATTAACCATCCTGTATATTGAACAAAACAGCTTCAAGTTCTCTAGTAAGGTCTTCTAACAAACAGCAGGCTTGGCCATGGGTAACCCTCTTTCACCATTACTAGCTAATCTGTTCATGAGTCATTTGGAAACACACATTACTAAAGCCTTTCCACATATTTTCAAATGTTGGCATAGATATGTCGATGATGTGTTTGCTATAGTCCCTAGAAGACTAACCGAGGATGCTATAAAATTGCTAAACCTACAAGAAAAATCCATAGTTTTCACCATTGAAGTAGAGCAGGATGAATGGCCACCTTTTCTAGATTTGAAAATCATTAGAACATCAACAGGATTATAATTTGGAATATACAGAAAAGCAACACATGTTGACAACTATATTAAATGCAACCCATTCAACCCAGTACAACATCAATATGCAGTATTCCATAGTTTGGTTCACAGATTAATCAACATTCCGCTAACAAACAGGAGTACATTCACATACACTAGGTTGCCAAATTGAACAACTTTAACACTAATTTCATCAAAAAACTGATCTACAGACACAAAAGAAATAAAAACTTAAGGGACATTACTACATTAAAAAACTAGAAAACCCAAACACCAGATATGGCAAATTTACATTTCATTAAAAATACTTTAAAAAATTGGAAAAGATATTTAAGAGCTTCAACATAAAATTAGCTCCTTAGAACAAACACAGCATCTGCAATTTACTAAACCACCCTCTAAAAAATAGCACACCAAAAACTCAATTATCAGGCATTTACCAAATGAGCTGCCAGGATTGTGACAAGATATACATTGGTAAGACCAAAAGGAATCTAGGAACAGGAATGAAAGAACACTTCAGAAGTATTAAATTCAAACACATGGAGAAGTCGGCCATAGCACATCACTTTTGGTCTGTGAATCACAACATAAAACAAGAAATAGAACTGATCAAACAGACAAAGAAACCTCTGGAACTACAGATTTGGGAAAACATATTTATTACGAAGAAACAGGACCTCTTGATGAATTTTTAAATTCCCGCGCTAGATTACGTCATCAAACTTACCAGGACATTAGATGGCAGCACGACACCAAGCCAGATGCAGACATCGGATGCATCATCAGTCAACCACAGGACTGACGTTAGGGAAGAGGTTCCCAGAAACTAGTCTTCATCAACAAATTTGTAAGTGAGAAAAGTATATTCAAGGTAGACTCACTTGCCTAATTTTGGTAACAATGGCACTCTACTTTCTGAAATACTTCTTTTTATTCTATATTTTTAAATGTATTTTGAATCTATATATAGGTATATAAAAAAAATAATATATATGGTATTTTTGCAGTATTTTGAATGATAAATTGAGAAGGGTAATGAATTAATAAAGTGTATTAGTAGTTTTAGTGAGGTGACTGCGTCCCCCTCCGAAAAATAGTGGAGGGACGAGGTAGATCTGCGTTCACCCTCCACTAAGGCCCTGGTTATATTCTTATGTGCAAAATCACTGCATTACCAAATAAATCCAAATGTAAAAGCAGTATGCAATAAAATGTCCAAATATATAAAGTTGTAGATTTCAGTACTAATAAACAATAATTGTTGAGCCAGTTACACATTAAATAAAATGGGTGCTTGATAGAGCTAGCAACCTATGCTACAGTTTTCACTTGCAAGCTTCTATTCCATCACTTCTACAGTAAAACAAAACTCCGTAACTATCTACTTAATTTGACTTTATTGGTGTTGATTCTGTCAAACCTCTTGCTTTAACTTCTGTTTTCTTTTAGCACTCTCATAGAAAAAGCTGTGAGTTGTTTATAAATACCTTTTGGTGAGACTGGCTTTGAATATGAGGAAGCAATGCCTTTAAGTTCTTTCTGCTTTGTGTTGTCTGCTTGGGTTGTGTAGCTCAATTTCCTGGATTCTGTAATGCATAGAATTATTTAGAGCGTAAAAATGCTTCTAACAAAAAATATTAGTGTAAACAAAACACAAATATGGTGGAACATTTCGAAGTTACTCCAACACATTATTAAGAAACTGGTTTGCCATTAGTGAAGTGAAAATGTGAGTTACTGAAATTTTACTGGAAGTTCAAATAGGATATTAAGTGACAGTGAGCACTTTTTCCAAAATGTTTATTTTCTCAGTGATTATACTAAAATAAGGCATATGAGGTATATTTATAAGGTAAATAAATGCTTATCTTGGTTTTCCTTGGAATAAGCCTCTGATATCCTTTTCATTCTCAATTTCCTTTGCATTACCAGTATTCCGTAAGAGATAGACAACAGCTAACTTCATAAAAAATTTATGTCATGATGGAAAAAGAAATAAAGGGCAGGAAGAATGGCACAATAGGATAAATGGAAGGGAGGGGTTGAAAGAAGGAAGCAGAGAGGAAGGAAGAAATAAGGGAAGACAGAGCACTTGGAAATAAAGATATAAGTTAATTACCGTCTAATGCATCATGCAATCCTTGGAAACTACTCTGAGCTGTGCCATGTCATGTACTAACTATTGGATCCTTTATTATCAATCTGCTGATGGGTTGACCTAAAATAAAATATTAGTATACTTTAATTACCTTTTAAAACTTCCCTGCAATGTCATACACATAGCATTAATAAGTTAATAAATACACAAGAAAGTATATTTTAAGTATATATACAGTTAAGCCATCGTAATTCACGCTAACTGGGGCTGAGGCTACTTTAAATTACGAAAGCTTGGATTAAATGGAAGTATAATTAAATCAGTGAGTAAAGTATAAACAGATGTTTATGCACAATAATGGGTTAAAAAAAAAAATATATATATATAAAGAGCAATATAGTACATACCTGTACATAGTGTTACATGTACATATTTGGGGATACATTTTCCAAGTTTCAAAAATATACATACATACATACATACATACATACATACATACATACATACATACATACATACATACATACATACATACATACATACATACATACATACATACATACATACATACATACATACATACATACATACATACATACATACATACATACATACATACATACATACATACATACATACATACATACATACATACATACATACATACATACATACATACATACATACATACATACATACATACATACATACATACATACATACATACATACATACATACATACATACATACATACATACATACATACATACATACATACATACATACATACATACATACATACATACATACATACATACATACATACATACATACATACATACATACATACATACATACATACATACATACATACATACATACATACATACATACATACATACATACATACATACATACATACATACATACATACATACATACATACATACATACATACATACATACATACATACATACATACATACATACATACATACATACATACATACATACATACATACATACATACATACATACATACATACATACATACATACATACATACATACATACATACATACATACATACATACATACATACATACATACATACATACATACATACATACATACATACATACATACATACATACATACATACATACATACATACATACATACATACATACATACATACATACATACATACATACATACATACATACATACATACATACATACATACATACATACATACATACATACATACATACATACATACATACATACATACATACATACATACATACATACATACATACATACATACATACATACATACATACATACATACATACATACATACATACATACATACATATATACATACATACATACATACATTTCAGTTAATTGATGGACATTACTCATTTCTTATTATTTCTAATAATAAGAGTTAAATGATGAAGCCTGGGACTCAAACACTTATGATAGTAAGTCACCAGAAAGGGTGTGTCTTGAATGTGAGAGCCCCTGCCGGGGAAATATGTGTGTCAAATGGAGAACTTAATGGCATGACGGCAAGTTGGCTATGGTCGCTCTATTGGTCAGAGCGACTGGATGAAAACCTGGAGATCCGTGTTTCAAATCTGTGTCGTGGCATTGAATTTTTCTTGTTGACTCTATCTATCAAAAACCTCAGGCTTTGTACCGCTAATGTGAAGAAATGATCAATTTCCATCAATTAACTGAAATGAATTATTAGTAATTTATAGACTCCATGGTCTGTAATACTTCAACCACTGTTATTAATTGTACTTGATCTTAAAACTGATACAATAAAGTAAACATATAGGTCATTGAGGCTGCAATAATCCGGCAAATTATCAGCAAGTCCATACTCTTGGAAGTGACATAATAGTAAGCAGTGTAAATGTAACTATATTGAGATTATATGACATGGATGCTTACCTGCGAATACATAGATAAATTATTAGTATCAAGGTATATTGTATGCATTTAATCAATTACTGGCAACTACTACCGCAGTACCTGCAAGATCAGTATGCTCTAGTGACAATCAGACCAGCAGTGACCTAATTAATGTACATAGAATGCAACAGTTCAAGATATCTGTGCAGAGCAGCAGCAAACTCACGATATGTGATATGTGCAATGTGCAGAATTAACTGGAGCTCTTAAACTGTTTAAAATATAACATCCCACATAGAACAATATAATGGGCATGTTAACATATTGTCACCCAATTAGCGGAAAGCACAACCAACGACAGCTGAGAAGGGACCAGAGGCAGCCGAGCCACAACCTCTCATTAATCTCAGTTACTAACTGAGGGGATGGTTAAGGGAGTGTCACTTGTCGCTGGCCTCCTCTTTCCCCTTCCCCTGTCCTCTGGAACTTTCGCGGTAATTCACTGAAACCAGAGACTTCTAGAAAACAGTGCTATCCCTATAAAAAGGGCTGCAGTGAGTGAATTGAGTCAGTCAGTTCTTGGCAAGCAGCGTAAGAGTGCAGTGCTAGTGTACGAACGAGAAGATTGTGCATGTGCATCGGAGGATTGTACATAATTGCGAGAGCAAAGTGGAATTGTAACGGACGAATTGGTGAATCGTATTTGTGTGCATTCCGTAATTCTGTGCAATTGGCAAGTGTTTAACTGTAAGTCGGTGGAAATAAAGAACATTTTTGAGTGGTGTAATTGGACTTTTCATTTCACGAACCCACAAAGTCCCACTGGTGTCAGGAAGCGGGACGACAACATCACCGAACATTACAACCATGGACGCGGCATTGGAAAAGATTTTGGAGAAGATGATGGAAATGAAGGCCGAACTGACCTCGGAAATGAAGACGGTAAATGAGAAGATGGAAGAAATGAAGGCCGAGTTAACCTCAGAAATGAGAGCAGCGAACGGCAGTCTGGCCACGGAAATGAAGGCGGCGAACGAGGCTCTCGCCGCAAAGTTCGAAAAACAGTTGGCCCGCGTAAAAGAGGACGTCACAGAGTTAGGCGAGCACGTCGAAGACCTGCCGAGCCGCGTTAATGACCTGGAAGGAAAAGCCGACAGCAGCGTCAAGTCCCTGAGCACCATGGTGGAGGACATCGTGTGAGGGAGGTTGAAGGATTTGAAGGCCGACGCGCTGGGACGCGACACAATATCGGCGCGCGTCAAACCTCCGAAATATGACGGCGCGTCAACGTTTGAAGTCTTCCGCCGCCAGTTCGACACAGTGGCCAAGCACAACAAATGGTCACCAGAGGAGGAGGCCACACAGTTATTAGCCAGCCTCTAGGGCCTGCCGCGGAAGTCCTAAACGCGGTGCAGAAAACGACGTCGCCCAAGGACATCTGGGAGGCCCTGGAGAATCGCTTCGGAAACCACCGCTTAGCCGCAGCGTACCGCAGCCAGCTAAAGGCAAGCTCACAGCAGCCGGGGAGATGCTGCAGGGCTTCGCCCTGGCAGTTGAACAACTGACAAGCAAGGCCGTAGTCGAAGTCCCACCAGGGTTCGTGTCCCGGGAACCTGCCCACGCCTTCGTTGACGGGGTACGAGATATGGAGATTCGTCAACGCCTACTGCTCGGCGATTATAAAACCATCCACGAGGCGCTGACAGCAGCATTAAGGATGGAGGCAGCCAAGGTAACAGCTATCCCGACGTCGAGAACGAGAAGTGTCCGCTACACCGGAGACAGAAAACCAGCCGAGGAACGGCGGCGAACACCTAGTGGCCTGTGTTGGGGATGTGGACAACCGGGACACCTAGAGAGAGACTGCCGGCTCCAGGAAGGGCGGCCGGAAAAACGAGTAAGGCTCGGCGTGGAGAGGGGCACATCGGCGTCATCACCATCCACTCAAGTGACACTGCGCGCCGTCAGCCGGCGTATGGATGACAGCCTCATCGCGGACGGTTGGGTGACAGGGAAGCCGTGCGGCGTGCTGGTGGACACTGGGGCAGCCGTGACCATCATCTGACCTGACGTGGCGAAGGGTTTGCCGACGAGGAAGCCGAGCCGACCATACGAGCTTGTCACGGCATCGGGCGACACCTTGCCTGTGGAGAAGGAGGCCCTGCTGGAGTTGACCTTGGGGCGGAGTGCCATGCGTCTGTGGGTGTTCGTCGCGAAGGTGGCTGAGGAGGTGATTCTGGGAATAGATGCCCTCAGGAGCCACGAGGCGACGGTCTACGTCGGCAGGAATGTCCTGCGGCTCAACGGAGAAGAGGTAATACTCCGTCAACTGGAAGAGTGCCTTGGAATCTGCAGGGTTGTCTTGAACGAAGACGTGGATGTCCCCGCGAGGAGCGAGGTGATTGTGACGGCGCGACCAGAAGGCCAGACAGCACGTTGGGTCCAGAGGCTGCAAGAGTACCTCGGAACATCGTAGAGCGAAGAGCCACGGTAACGCAGACGCCATGTCCCGAAGACCGTGTCCAGAAGAGTGCGGCCAGTGCACAAGAGTGGAGGAGAAGGAGCGTGCCGCAGCCGTCCGAGTAGTTGGGCAGTGCCTGCGGACGACTGGGATAGCGCAGGCCTGAGGAGGGAGCAGCTGGCGGACGCAGACTTGAGGCCGCTCTTGAGGGAAGTGGAGGCAGGGACAAGACCAACCTGGGAGGACATCGCACCGAGGAGCGCCACCTACAAGTCATACTGGGTGCAATGGGACTCGCTGAAAACCAGAGAGGGCGTGCTTTTCCGTCTATGGGAGTCACCCGATAGCAAGACGCAGAGAGAACAGTCGGTACTTCCCCGGAATAAGGTCCCGGAAGTCTTAGAGGAAGTGCACGCCGGTAATTCAGGAGGACACCTGAGAGCGAACCGAGCGATTGACAAACTACGGCAGCGCTACTACTGGCTGAGACCCCGAGCAGATGCTGAGAGTTGGTGGCGTCAGTGTCACGTGTGCGCGGCGAGTCGCGGCCCTCAGACTATGAGCCGGGTCGCATGCAGCAGTACAATGTCGGAGCGCCATTCGAACGGATCTTCGTTGACATTGCTGGACCGTTCCCAGTTTCCGACCGAGGCAACAAGTACCTAATGGTGGACGTGGACTACTTCACCAAGTGGCCGGAAGTGTATGCCATCCCAACCCAAGAGGCAAAGGCAATCACAGACTGCCTCGTGGAGCAAGTCCTCTGTCGATTTGGTGTGTCGTTGGAGCTACACAGTTACCAGGGTACCAACTTTGAGTCCAACCTAATGAAGGAGGCGCTACAAAGGCTTGGGGTGAACAAGACCCGCACGACGGCTCTACATCCCCAGTCGGATGGCATGGTCGAAAGATACATAGAGACCTTAGCGGAACACCTGAGGAAGGTCGTTGGCAGCCATCAGCGAGACTGGGACGTCAAGGTGCCACTGTTCTTGCTGGCCTACCGCTCGTCAACACACGACACCACGGGGATGACGCCAGCCAGCTTAATGTTCGGCCGAGAGTTACGCCTCCCTTGTGACCGGGCTTTTGGAAGCCCTCCGGAAACGAAACCGCCAGCGACCGATTATGTGCAGAACTTGGTGGACCATCTCCACGACATGCACGAGATGGCTCGCCTCAACATCCAGAAGGCGAGCGACCGCATGAAGACCAGGTATGACAGGCAAGCCAGCAGCCAAGGGTTCCAGCAAGGTGACCTGGTTTGGTTGTACCGTCCTACACGGACCAAGGGACGCTGCCCGAAGCTCCAGCAGACATGGCAAGGACCGCACCGGGTGGTGAAGAGGATTAACGACGTGGGCTACCGCATCCAGAAGGTTCCCCGAGGGAAGATGTTGGTGGTACACCTGAATCGTCTAGCCCGCTGCGATGGTGCTGTTCGGGACGACCAGCTTTGAGGAGGGAGCAGTGTCACCCAATTAGCGGAAAGCACAACCAACGACAGCTAAGAAGGGACAAGAGGCCGCCGGGCCACACCCTCCCATTAATCTCAGTCACTAACCGAGGGGATGATTAGGGGAGTGTCACTTGTCGCTGGCCGCCTCTTTCCCCTTCCCCTGTCCTCTGGAACTTTCGCGGTAATTCACTGAAACCAGATACTTCTAGAAAACAGTGATATCCCTGTAAAAAGATTGCAGTGAGTGAATTGAGTCAGTCAGTCAGTAAGTCAGTCAGTCAGTCAGTCAGTCAGTCAGTCAGTTCTCGGCAAGCAGCGTAAGAGTGCAGTGCTAGTGTACGAACGAGAAGATTGTGTATGTGCATCGGAGGATTGTACATAATTGCGAGAGCAAAGTGGAATTGTAACGGACGAATTGGTGAATCGTATTTGTGTGCATTCCGTAATTCTGTGTAATTGGCAAGTGTTTAACTGTAAGTCGGTGGAAATAAAGAACATTTTTGAGTGGTGTAATTGGACTTTTCATTTCACGAACCCACAAAGGCACAATATGTTCTCCATAACAAATTTTAACTGTATTGGAACACCACAGTGGAACGAAATAATTATTAAATTATAGATGAGTCGAATTTATTGCACATCAGCTTCACTTACATACCTAATCTGAGGACCGGTTTTGCTTACCGTCGTTCGCATCGTCGGCTCTTATGCGACTAAAGTTTGATCCAGTAGAGTGGGTGGTTCTGGATTTGCTGCTGCCATCTGTTTATTTTGTGATGAATTTAAATGTGGGGTTATCTTCTGGTGGGATTTGCAAGTTCATTAGATGGTTTTTATGTTATTCTAGGTATATTCTCCCACATATGACGAGTCCACTCTGTTTTTGCACGTATTTTAATTATTTGGTGCTATCTTCAATGTTATGATTTTCAGACCAGAAATGAGCTGCTATTGCGGAGTTATCAATATTTTTGTATCTTAGGTGCCTAAAATGTTCTTTCCTTCTACTGCCTATGTTTCTTTTTCTCAGACTTTAGACTTAATGTTCTATATGGCTGACTTTGCCTCTGGTTTTATCTTAACAGTATTATTACTGTGAAGTAAGTTTTTAATGTTGTAATTGTTTTTGGTGGCAATGTTATTTTATATTTCTTGAATATTTTTGTGGAACCTTTTTGTGGCCCAGAGGTGGTAAGGAAATTTAGCAAATCTAGTTTCTTGTTTCATATGTGAAAGTGCTGTGATCTACTTTAATCTTTTCTGATGTTTGGATGATTTTAGTTTTTTTATCTACAAGGCTTTTTCCATATCCATTTTTAATTGCAGTTTTTAAGATTTGATGTTATACTTTCTGATATTCTGGCTGGCTGGTGGGTAGATTTACTAATCTGTGTGTGAGACTGTTGATGGTGGTATGTTTGTGTGGAATTGGGTTGAAACTATTTGCGTTGATGTAATTGTCTGTGTGTGTTGCTTTTCTATGAATACCAAATTGCAGTTTTTCATTGCTTTTTGTGATGTTAGGTTCCAAAAAAGGTAGAGTACAGTCCTCTTCAGTTTCTACTGTGAATCGTATGCTGGGTTCTTGAAGGTTGAGTAGATTCAAAGCATCATCTATATGTTTGTAATGCACTACTGCAAAGATGTCGTCTACATATCTGTACCATGTTTTAAAAATATGAGGGAAGCCTTTAGTTATATGTGTTTCAAAAAAGCTCATGTATAAATTGGCCAAAAATTGGTCATAGCAGGCTTCCCATAGCCAGTCCTGAAATTTGTTTGTAGTACTTTCCATCGAAAACAAAATAATTTTGGTGTATACATATTTCAGTCATTTCCAAATTTTCTTTTATTGAATTGGCATCTAGGTTAATAGAAGTTAGCCATTTCTTAAGTTTAATCAAAGGTCTGTCTATTGGGATGCTAGGGAAGAGGGAGCAGACATCAGATGATACTAAAGTGCCTTGAGGGTTTAGTTTAAGATTTTGAATTTTCTCTACCAGGTCTAAAGAGTTTTTTATGCTTAGAGTATTGAATTGTGGAAAGGACTGTAATTTTTGGGATAGAAAGTTTGCCAGAAGGTAAATAGGAGTGTTAAAACTATTTACAATTTAGCAACATTTTAACAACTGCAAAACAAAAAACTATCAAACCAGACAACACCACCTTTGCAAGATTATATGGATTACCTAAAATACACAAACCCAACATATCCATGAGACCATTGTTCGCGAAACATGTCCTGAAATTTGGTACGTAAGTGAAGCTGATATGTAATAAATTCGACTCACCTATAATTGAATAATATGTTCTACAGTTTACATCATGTAGCAGTGCCAAAAGTAATATTGTTTTGTTAAGTGTTACTTCATAAGAGTTTGTTCTACTATGAGGTTAATGGTAATTTTATTAGTAAAAATAGCAGAATAAGAATTAGAAAATTTACTTACGAAATTTTGTTCCTGGGGCTGAGAAGTACCAGGCATACGGTCTTAACTAACTGTCTTAAAAGAGGTGATCAGTCGATCCTTACTGTACTCCTTCTCCAATTCAGAAGAATGCCTTTCTGTTGCTGTCCATTTGTGCTATCTACACGAATACAATAAATATATTAGAAACCAGTATTTCAGTTATAAATTTACGCATAGAAGCTTAAACAAGATATACAGAATCATCCACATTTGAATGTTTTCCACTTTCATTTGAATGTCACAGATATTTTATATTAGATGGTGTTGATAAAAAAGAAAAAAGGAAACACAACATTTAAAAAGGAGAGCATATTATTATGTATGGCGGTGGTAGTTAAAATGATTTAAGTTGATTTCCGGAGGTGGTTTTTTTATGAAATATTCAATATTCTAGACCTCTGTTCATTTTTTTGGTTTTTCATTTATACCCCGCCTTTAGCTGTAATGATTACATAGGCCGCCACTCTCCTTTAGAAAATATCACCTGCTGACGATGGTGTTAACTCATAGACATTGGATTGCTGGTACTTTGGATGTGTAATCTTTAAATCACACACACATTCACACATCTTCACTCCCAGCCGGGAATCGAACCTGGAACCACCAGAATGGCAAGCAAGTGCTCTACTGACTGAGCTATGGGGCCACCCACTCTGTTCAAAGATAGGACCAAATGAACAAAACAAACAATGCAAAACAGAACCAATGTAACTGTGGCAAATATTCATCATTACATTATGTTTTAAATATTTTCAGGATTTCAAATCATCATTCTTAACTGTACACCGTACTATATGTGTAATTATTATTTAAATATAACACATAAGTTGTTTTGGTTACTTAAAGTGTGTATACACTGCACTGGGACACTTGGCATATTGTTAAACCTTTTTGGTTTATAACATTATTCAAAGTTAACATGGAAAGTTTTGGAAAGCATTGGTGCTAGGTTAGCAGACCAACTAGTGGTTTTGGAGGAATAGAAGCTCCAAAGAGTTATACAAAAAGATATTTTGAGGTGTATGAAAATATATTTTGCTCTTGCGGTAATACACTTGTTACATTAACTCTTGAAGTAATTTAACCAATGCTAAAAGCTTTCCATATTAGCCAGGAAAAGGATAAAGTATTACAAAGAGCTGATACCATTCTTTAAAAATTTTATAAGTTACAATCTATGTTTAATTTACACAAAATCTAATGTTCATTATAGTTTTCCATAATGTGGATTTATGGATCAATTATTTTGGACTCTACATTAATTATATTTGTATTAGATATGAAAGATAAAGGAGACAAAGCAACCAGGCATTACAGGCATTATTCCCTATCAGAAAATATTAGACAAATTCAACAGTACTTTCTCTATATATGATAAATGCAAATATATCTATTATGTGCTTCGTAGCAACTTTATGATTTTCTACATAGAATTTTCTGCTTAAAGGTCTTTCAAATTAAGCAATAAGTACTTAGTTACATAACACATGTAAGAAACTGTTTAGAAATATTGAGCAATGCTAAGAGGGTAGGCTTTTGTAATGGAAAGCAAAAGATATATTCCAGATACTTCAGTGGCGCAGGGAGGTACATGTGCCTGATATTCATAAGTTCTGGAATTTGAATCTGGGTTAGAGAAATTATATGGATAGGGGTTTTCTAAGGGTTTTCCCTTATCTCGAAGATATGACTGTTCAGGAACTCTAAGTTTCATTCACATCTGGTTAACTTCAACATAGTTTCATCCATATGAACCACTGTTCAATATGACCCATCCACTTAAAGGTTGTTCTGAATATGAGAACTCACACGCTATTCACCAAAACCTCAGAATTGTTATAGTGAGTGCCCAGAATGTCTGCCTCGCATTCAATAGTTCTCGAGTTCAAATCTCAGTCAGGGCAAGTTATCTGCATAGGGGTTTTTCCGGAGTTTACCCTTATTCTGATAGACGAATGTCGGGTAATTCTAAGCCCCATGAACCGCAGACTCATTTGAGCATCATTTCACCAATTTCATCCATCATCCGATATGACTTAACGCTGGAAGACATAAATTACAAAAAAAAATTGTTATAGAGAGTGACTGTGAACAGCATAACTTACCAAAGAAAAGTTTGTTAAATAATAAAGTTGGTAGTTAAGTTAAACACATTCCAAGGATGTGAGCCCAAGGTTTTCAAGAAAAGTCTCATATATCATTCATTCTTTCATATCTTGATGGTGTGTTAGTATACAGTATATAAATCTGCTGTGTGGAGTGAATAAGAAGAAACTCCACCAATTATCTCAGCCACTGGGACATATGATACACTGGCAAATCTAATAGGAATTACTTTTTCTGATGTTTCTGGAATTATTTCTTCCTTATTGTGTTTCAGGAATCACAATTTACTCCTTGTTAAGTTTTAGGAATCACTATTTCATCATTAAGCCATCCTCTGTATCATCAGAGATATCAAAGTAATATTCAAGGCAACCCCTGAAATTCTTTGATATTTCTTCATAGTTATTCTGGAAAATTGGGGGAAAAGTATATATTTTACAAGCAAAAATTAGGTGTAAAAATACAAGATGTCTGCAAACAGTGATTTAGGGAAGCTATGGGCAGCAGAAGCAGGTGTATGCAACAGAGGCATAAAAATATTAGTGATAAATGATTTTTCTCTGTGAATTTGTAGAACTCAAGAGTAAGTGCAGGTTATACACTCCCAGGCTATTTCAATACTGATGTTAACATATGGGAGACAAGATAGTAAGACAGGCTTTTCTGATTGGTTATTCTTCACTGCATAGATATGCTAACTACCTGCTCAAAGTACAGTAGTGTTGGTGGTTTTCTGACCACTGCAGTGCGCAAATGAATTCTGGGATGACAAAATTATGCAAATGCTTTGATTCTTATAAAGAATCTGTCATGCTGCACCTACACGACTTCTTCTACTCATGTATAATCTATTCTTACCAACTTCCTCTATGTACTAGATGTTATTAGATTTAAAATTTGCAAAAATTATCTTAATGCTAGATTTTTCTAGTTGCAAGGAAATATGGGAATGCTGCCTTAAGTGATAGTCAAATCTTTTTGCTATGTGATGACTATGAAGCTTCATCTTTTTGGCATGTCCAAGAAAGAAGGAAAATAATGACGAAGCTCTCATTCAGAAAAAAGAAATGTAGGTGTTGGAACATTCTCAAAAGGACAAGGCATACATCTGAAATGATTCACTACACAAAAAAGTGTAATCCACACAAATTGGGTGTTTGAATAACATGTATACTTCTTGTATAGTACATCTTGTCTCTCTCTTAGGGCAAAAGTCACCCACAATGAAGGTAACTTCTTATGAGATCCACAGAAAATTTAAAACATGCATTTGTTTTTTCCAAAGAATTTCCTAGATATACTGTACTTTATTAAAATTCGTTGGATCCACTTTAGGAAAATCCATAATGTCAAAAAAATTTATATATAAAGGGCAGTTCAGAATTGGGGATTTTCCTGAAAACATGCATGTGGCATTCTTGGAGAATTAAATTAAGTACCAAGGTTGGTCAAACCTCTTGTTTTTAGATATGCTTTTCACACACGCACGCACACACATTCACACACAAACACACACACACACACGCGCGCGCACACACACACACACACACACACACACACACTCACGAACGTTTTTCAAAGAATACTTCTTTGGATTCAGGAGGCCTCTAATTTAGCATTTCTCCTAAAATATTGTACTCCAATTTTTGAATGGAATGCAATACTTCCCCTATTTATTGTACGTAAACGGTAAAGGAAGTAAAATGGCTTATAGATCCACCCAAAGATAGGCAAAATTATATATTGAAGCTATTAATTTATTTTCATAAGTAAAATAGAGCCTAACTTTTAAAACTGTAACAAAAATCTCTCTTGGAATGAGTGGTAAGTCTGAAGATGAATGCTACTTAATAAGTTACTGTATACTGTGAGGAGTGGTTTTTCCTGTACGCTGCTATTTACGACTGTATTTCCTGTGCTTGTTCCATACCTAACCAGCTCAGCGCTTCATAAGCACTTAAAAACAGCAGTAAGCTATAGTGCTTTCATGTTACAGGCTGATGTTGCAGCAATAGTAAAACACAATGAAGGCAAACTTAAAAAGGTAACGGCGAAATATCTCAGAAAAATAAAATGAAATATCGTGTCAGATTGAGATACTGATATATTAAAAGTTAAAGAGGGAAGAATGCTGTAATGGAAATACTGGATGGGCACAATATAAAGACAGAAACTGAGAAGCTCACATGTCGGTATTGTTTAACGTCCGCGTATAGTACCTACACACAGCGCTGCAGGGGGTGACACTTATGATACAAGAGATGAAGATGGAGCACCGGTAAAATGAGATGGAGGTGGAAACCGGAGATCTAAGAGAATGCCCCCCCCCCCCAGCCCCGTGTTTTCCAACACAAATGAGACTTTGCGGTTGCCTGGGATCGAACCCGAGCCATAAACGAATTTGATTCATTTGTTGGTTGCTCAAGTTTGGATGTACAAAAGAAATATTAACTATGCTGGTCACTTATTTTCTCAAGTTTAAACAGTGGTGACAGTTGTGTAAATTAAGAAAATTCAAATAGCAGCATTGCACCACAATAATTTTTTGATTGGAAACAGTAAATAAATATCTACCGCCTTACAAATGCCCAGAGCTTTCGGTTTTACACTCATAAACCTCTAAGAAAATACATAATGGCTGCCGATAATCAGGCTATTGATTCCTTGATTATAGGAGACCGCCATTATATTATTTTTAAAAGTCTTGATGTCTTTTAAAACACGTATTTGCTTAAGATTAACGAGCCTAACAATGAAAAGCGATTCATGATTGCAATTTCAATCACTTTGTCGAAAGCTGATCGCAAAATGCAATACATGTATAGATGATAATCCATTCGTCACGAGGAGGAAGGCGCTTAAGCATTTTTACAAACAAAAAAATAAAGCATTTCATCCGTAAACTAGAGCCGCTATTGATAATTACATGATGCTGAAGAATAACTATAAACTGCAGTGTTTCTGAAGTCAAAATAAATATTGTTATCGTTAGGCATAATTTTCCTTGTACATGAAACGACATCTTTATCAATTTGAATATATGCAGCTATATTAATGCGTTTCATAATACTTTACGGAGGATCGACAAACTCAAATTGTTAATATTTTCTGTTAATATTTACATTCTTAATATTAATTGTTATTATTTAAAATATTTTTAATATTTTCTCTAATCTAGAGGATTAAAAGATGCATCTTTCCAATTGTACCTACCTTCAAATTCACAGTCACTGCAAACTGACCCAACATGTTTTATTCTTCACAGCCGTGATGCTCAATTAGGTTTGCCAACTGTTCAAATTGTAAAGGGGTTGTCCCTCCTTTTGTATACTTTTCCTACATGTGTACGATGGAACGCTCAAGTCCCTCACATTTTGTTTTCTGTTTTTATATCCTATTGCATATTTAAAAGTTTTTCGTCTTATTCTTTTTGACCAAAGAAAATACACATGAGTGTAGAAAGTACACACGGGAACAACACTAGCCTTAAAGGTAAAATGAGTCCATTTCGTAATAGTGTGAGTATGAATCAATTGTTTCCAATATAGTTCATTTAATGAGCATGCGTGATCTGGACCTCCCCTATTCCTTACCTTAAAGTTTTTGGAATACCTACAAAACATTTCATTTTTCTTTAGACTTAATTTGATTAATGTGCCCTTAGCGGAAAGGCGCGCCTTTTGAAAACTAGGTAGTCTTTGCCTTTTGCGCGCGAGCGCGCGCGCGCGTGTGTGTGTGTGTGTGTGTGTGGTGACAATATTTGTTACGGACCTTTTTCTGTATCATAAATATGTCAGATATGTTTTCACTGTTTAAAATAAATGAGTGACGTATCAGAATAAGATTAGTGCACCGACGGACAATTATTACATGGTTTGAAAATTTATTTGCGTGTATTATATTCTGTTTAATTTGTTGGAGGGTTTTCTGCAATATTATCTCCGGGGGTCAAATGCTACGCGCGGTACTCGATAACTCCTGTAGCGGCTTGCTATGGAATTATATTCCCCTAGAGACCTAACGAGGGCGCTTTTATGTTGTGGTAAGTGTCGAATAATTGATTGGCCCGACGCTTATTTTTATCCGCCACATAGCGGAGAGAAGATGCTTAGTGAATTAGTCTCACAGCAAAATAGCGGCCAACAGAATAGATGGAACGGAGTCCCCTATTCTGCGCCGTTTGGAGGTAACGTAGCCAAATGGCTTCAGCCATACACCAGATCTCACAGGCAAACAGCATTAGAGGAATGGTGAGGGGCCGGAAGAGTTGTAGCTTTAGGCGAACAGGCATTCCAGAGCTCAGCATGGAATACAATGAGGCAATTACCCCCTGAACCCTCGCAGAAAGAGCCCGAATATGCTCGCGAAAAGTCAGATCCCTATCAAGCCTAACTCATAGATAAGTGATGTAATGCTCCCATTCAAATCTGCGACCTCTGAAGGTGCATGTGGGGCAGTGGTCGGGGATGTGGCGTTATGTGAATAGAGCTGCGTGGCTTTTGTCTGGGTTAACAGACATTCGCTAGCGTGTAGACCACTATTGAACGAGGCGGAGTTGTCTCTGAATAGGTGTGAAGCCTCTGAGTAAATGCTTATCTGTGTGGAATAGTAGAATGTAATCAGCAAACTGGGCCATTTTGACATTCAGCTGGTTTGGGAAATCCGCTATATAGACGCTGAATAGCGTTGGTAAAGCACAGAGTCTTCGGGGACTCTGCCTCTTTTAGGCCTAAGTGTTGGGGTTTTCCCCGCGACTGTGACCTTGAAAGTGCGGTGTTTTAGAAAACTGTGTATGAACCTGTTTGTGTTGTGAGTTCTAGTTGGATTAGATTATGGTGTAATCCCGCATGCCAGATCGTAGAGAAGGCCTTATAAACATGCCAAGATACCGTAGTGGTAAAAGCCCTTTCCTCGTATCCCTGTGCGCCACCTTCCAACACTCTCAGTAGCTGTTGTATTGTGGAGTGCCCAAACCGAAATCCGAACTGATGGTCAGTAATGGCTTGAATGTCTCCCTAAATTGGGGACAAGCGATTTAATACTAACCTCTCCGAAACTTAGGAGAGAGTTGGAAGCAGACTAATCTAACGGTAATTTGATGGGTGTACCAGGGCCTTCACGGGTTTCAAGATGCAGATCACCTTGGCCTCTCACCGCTCGCGTGAAAAGTATCCCAGGGCGAGATACTTATTAAATGCCTTTGTTAGGAAGAGCACGGCGTTGAAGGGAAGGTTTCGGAGCATGAGGGGAGTTATCCCATCAGGCACCGCAGCCTTCTTTGGTTTGAGACGCAGGATTGTGCCTTGGAAATCGCTAGGGCGGATAATAGGTAATCTGAAACGTCTTGGGGAGGGCGTCGAAGGTGTCTGCGTACCTCCCTTCGAACGCGTTCAAAAAAGATGTCACCCTGGGGGTTATATTTTGGACGTAAGGTACGTTCAAGGTAGTCGGCGAAGACATTTACCTGGACCTGAGGGTTGTAGGCTAGACCTCGGTTTCCCTGAAATGGTGATTTTATTGTACTGGGCGGTTTTTGAGGGATTTAGCGATCTTCCATATGTCGCCACTCTCGATGTTCAGCCTGGCCATGGTATCCTCCCACGCTTGCACTTTGTGCTCCCGTAGTTTAATTTAAAGTAATTGTTGTTAAGATTGATTGTTTTAATTACACCTTTTAATTAATTTGGAAAATTTTGTAAATTTCAGCTTTTAGTGATATTTTGTTTTTTCAGTACTATATATAAGTATATAGGGAGAAGGGGTTGATGATTTTGTAGCATTTGTATTGTATATGTGATTTTTTTTTTTAATTTAACTTTTTGCTAAATTTTGGGAAAGTTGTATATTAGGGTTAGAGTTGATACATAAAAGTACACAATTTTAACAAAAATATTTTAAATACTAGAAGGAAGAAAATATGTTATAATCTGATGCATATTAATAGTTTAAATTAATATGCATCAGATTATAACATATTTTCTTCCTGCTAGTATTTAAAATATTTTTGTTAAAATTGTGTATTTTTATGTATCAACTCTAACCCTAATATACCGCTTTCATGATGTTTATAAACTCAGTGTTTAAACGTCTGAAATAGTTTAAATTAATATGCATCAGATTTTAACATATTTTCTTCCTTCTAGTGTTCAAAATATTTTTGTAAAGATTGTGTATTTTTATGTATCAACTATAACCCTAATATACCACTGTGTAAAATAGGGTTCATAAATATGCATATATAAAAAATTTGTGATTTGGTGTTTAATATTTACCATAATGGTTATATATTTTAATATATAAGAAAAGGGCTGTACACAGTTTTCTTTGAGTTTCTGAGGATTTGTTTCTGTTTAGAATGAATTTTGAGTTGCATGGATGGTATGTATTACACCTAAATTTTGATTTGAATTGTATAATATGTTATTTATTATTTATAGTATTTTGATAATAGAATGCTAATGTTAAATTGAAATATTCTGAAGCATTAGGTAAAACAGGAGAAATTTGGAGATTGAGATGGTTACCAGTACATAAGGTTGTCGCCAGACACCTGCGGCTTTAGATAAGTAGATTTGGAATTAGTTTGGTTTTTAAATAGCCGGTTCTCCGGTTTTTTGTTTACTGGATACAAGTAAAATATTAGTTTAGGTAGTTTTGCCTTATTTCTTTAAATAACTTCGTAGATGAGCATGTCTTGCTTGTTTTTTGTCATGTTTTTTGACTCGCCTTCATTATTTGATTCAATAATTTCTACATCCTCATTTACCTCGTCCCCTAATCTTTCTGATGCTTTACTTGCATGTACTGTTCTCGTGGCCACACTCGGAGACATAGGGCGGCCTAATGGTAGTTTACCGAAAGGTTTTGTGCGGGTTGTCCTGAGGTCGCATCTCGCGGGTTCTGTCTCTCCTCCCCGTGAGTTCTTGCATTTAGTGACTCACTGCTCCATCTAAGTGAATTTTGCTCCGTACGTGTATTACTGCACCCGTCACTCCGTGGCGTTCCAGTCCTATACTGTCTCCTGTTTTTCTAACCATGTCTATTTCTCCAGGATCGATAATGACTTCCTCTAGCATTTTCAAATTCTATACAGTGGACCTGGGCATTTAATTTGTTTTGATGGTTTTGATAGTGTCTCTCATAATTTACCCCCGATGATTCATTTCGCCCGTAATCTAATCTGTTATTTACACCCGGGATATTTTCTCGGTACCTTTCATGTAGGTATGAGTCATGTCTGCAGTGAGCACTCGGGCTTGCCCTTTCCCCGTCTGAAAATCGGTTGTTCTAGTTACATACAAAACTGTTACCAGACTCATACGGTTGGCTTTGAAATGCTATTAGAAGTTCTAGGACTTCCCCCATCGTCCGCGGCTTAGCAACGATAAGGAGGTTCTTTATTTCGCTCGGGAAATGGTATGTCATCAAGGATATAAATTCATCTTCATTTCTGGGCGGTTCCAAAAGTTTACTTTGTTGCGCGAGTTCTTAGGAAATAGTCCACCATTCCTTTACCTGATCTTGGTTGATAACGGCCGTTGTTTATCTTTATCCTCACGTTATATTGGGTCGACACATTCCAGTATTTATTAAAAAATTCTTGCCGAAATTGCAAGTACGTTACATGATCTCCAAGAGTTAAACTGTACCAGCTAACAGATCGGCCTTTTAATCCCATTTTTTACTATTATCATGCGGTAAACTTCTGGAATTCCCATCAAAAAATAAGACTCTTTGTATCTTTTTGCATTGTCGATGGAGACGTCAAAGGTCCGTAACGGGATTTCATTCAATAATTGTGTTGGTATCGTCATTTGAGTATGCATGAAATATTGACTTAAGCTACCGCTAACACCATTATTGCTATTTGGAAAGGGTGGCGGAATCGTACCAAACAGAGGTCGATCTGCCATTACACTACCGTCAGAAACTCTGCGGAGATAGCAGGCATTGCACTTTGGTTACTTATTTTGTTTTCAATGCGGCTTATTGCCTCTCGCATTTCTGCCATATCCCTACAGGTTTCCTGTTGATTCCGAAAAAATTGTTTCAATACTCCTGTTTCTTTTGTTTTATTTTTATTATTATTTTCAACTACACTGTTAATCGCGACAAACTCAGAACTTACATTATTTTTGTATTCCTTTCTGCTTTAATTCAATCCTTATGCTGTTGTTTCGGAAATAATCGCTTATTCTATCATGAACACCCTCATTGTTACAATTTATATTTTCTACCTGCTTCTTTACTTTCTCTATTTCCATATGTGGCTCTTACACTTCTGCCTTAACTACTGAAAATTCCTCACTCACATAGAAGTGCCCTGATCTAATTTCGTCTAACATTTCATTTTGTTTTTCTATCTGAGCTCTAACCTCACTCATAATCTTATTTTGTTACTACTTCTTCTATTCTGAGAGAGTTTCTAGTTTCTCCCCTTGATTATCTAATCTCTGCCTTATTTCCTCTTTCTCTATTTGCTATTTTGACAAAATCTGTTGTAAAAGACTTGTTACGTTACTATCTTTATTTAGTTCATTTTCTGTTTGTCTATTAGAATTTTCAATTACTTCTACCACAAACATTCATACACCCATCTCAGAATTTTGTAATTGCTGCTCCATTTTGCTTTTAATTATACACTGGTTTACCACTTTTTATTTCTCAATATGATCTACTCTCTACAATTAAGATTTCTTTTAAAATTTAATGAACTAATTAATCTTATTTTCCTTTTCTTCTGCTAAATGTTCGTATTTGTTTCACTTACTTTTGCCACTTTGGTCCTGCAGTTGCGTAGGTGGTGTCCTGATGCTGTCCTCCTGCTCTCTCCAGACGTTTGCTGGATTCCGGTCTGGTGACTGCCTTGACGGCAGGTTCCCGGATGGTTCTGGTGCTTGTGCAGCGGTTTTCTTTCGACGTACTGCAATAGTGTGTCATGCTCTGGCAGTCAGTTAAAATTCCAGGTGTAATGCGTGGGTTGCTCAGATGCGTGGTGTAACTCAGACGTTCTTGCAGTCTGTTGAAATTCGGACTCAAAAGTTGTGCGAAGATTTCAGGGGATACTCATGCTTGGAAGAGGGTATAAGCGTGGAGTTGTTTTATGGACATTGTTAGGACGGGTTATGGGTTCGTAGCTAGCTAAGAGCATGGCTCTTTGATACCAGGAGTGGTAAACAAAACACTGCTTCATTTTATCATTTTATTTATTCATCACCACTTACTCTTCTTGCCTGTGTTTCACACACACACACACACACACGCATTCCTTACAGGCATTGCTAATTTTTAACTCACCATCGTGCCCCACTGTGTCCATTGACGTTCCGAACAAGAGATCATCCAGTTAGAGTATTCACTTGTCTCCTGGTTTTCTGGTTGGCACTACTCCTTCCCTCTTGAGGGTAATGACCAACCCTTCCTTACCTGCCTTTGTTCGCCTTGTGGAACTTCTTCCTCTAAGTACACTCTCAAACTGAGTGTATTGTTTCAAATTCCGTACGCCCTCCCATTCAACCCCTCGGAGGTGACGTAACTGGCAACCCTAGTGTTGATTTCTGTCAACACGGGATTATGATCAGAATGTAGTTCGTTGATGGTTGTAAGTGTTAGATGGTAAGGAAAATGTTTTGTGATTTCGAAGTCGATGACAGATGATAATCCTACCTCGCGGATGACGAGTGGGTTGCCAGGGACCCTGTACTTCTAGTTGAACAGGCTTCAGAAGTTGACTATCCTAGCAATGGTTTGCGACAATATGAAGCCTATTTATAAATAGGACTCTGAATATAGGGTCAGTTTTCCCTCCAGAGAGGAATGGACTTGTGGCCCAGAGGTTCTTGAGTGTGTCAAGGGTTCTGTCTGCTACACATGCTCCAAGACCGACTCAGGGACCGGGACTGGCATTTATGGGCCTAAGATGAGACTATCGTACTCACTGGGAGGTTATTTTACAGTATTCCAGGACGAAATATATGCTATTTTGGCCTGTGTTTATCACATCTTAGGGATGTCTTGGCTGCATGTTCGGATTAGTATCGGTTCTGACAGCCAGGCTGCCCTGAAGGCACTATGTGCTAAAGTATGTTTAGTTAATGTGTGTGCAGTTCCCATTCAAAGGGACCTCAAAGGACCTGACCTCCCCGCCCACTAATGACCAACGGGAACTCTTTCTAAGCAAAGTCAAGCCCTTGTTTTGAACGCATATAATTATGTGATGAAAAATAATCTTGGTAAGGGGTCATGTAGTGAAACTGCAAAAATTCTGGATATTCACAGAAATATGGTTAGAAAAATTGTGACGAAAGGAATACCAAAGACGCCGACCAAGTGTGGAGACAAAAGAAAACGTTTCTCTAAGGTGGATAATTTCACATGTGATTTAATTAGCCGAGAAATTTATAATTTCTATGCAAAAGGGAGAGCGCCCACCTTAGATGAATTGGTTGCACATTTGCAAGAAATTTGTGATTTTCCTTATGGACGCTGCACTTTGCGCGGTCTTCTAAAGGAGCTGGGTTTCAAATACCGCACTTTGAATAAGAGAAGGGTTATTATGGAATCCAGCAGAATTGTAGCTTGGCGATATATATACTTGTCAAAGCTAAGGAAGTTTCGCAGTAATGGACACAAGATAGTTTATTTAGACAAAACCTGGTACGATACCCATGACGTATCGAGAAAAGCATGGGACGACGGTGCGTGTGCTTGCACCTTACCTGCTAGTGTGTCGAGGGGTAAAAGGATTATGGTGCTTCATGCTGGGAGTGCCGAGGGTTGGGTAAAAGGCTGCCTCTTCCTATCAGCGAAAAACATTGGTGATTCAATGGCCGACAGTCATGATGACATGAATGCAGCAGTGTTTGAAAAGTGGTTTGATGGTAGGCTTATGACAAACCTGCCAAGGAATGAAAAATTTACAATTGTTTTGGACAATGCTAGCTAACATTCGCGTTTAACGTATAGAACACCTGCAATGTCGATGAACTTAAAAGATATAGTCGAATACATGAGGGTTCATAATATTGAAATACCTGAACCTCTGCCTATTAAAGCTGTACTCCTGGCAGAAATGAAAAAGGCAAATGTTGGCAAGGATTACGTGATTGACGACATCGCTCGTAAATATGGGCACGAAGTTTTAAGGTTGCTGCCGTATCACTGCTGTTTCAACCCCATAGAAATGGTGTGGTGGAAACTGAAGAGAGAAGTGCCCAAGAGAAATGCAACACCTTCACTCAGCGAAAGCGTTTGCAACCTGTTGGGAAACTGTGTAGAAGGGATCGATGCAGAGCTGTGGAAAAATTGTGTGCAGCATGTAAAGAAAGTAGAGGAGAAATACATTAGTCGGGATCAGCGATCTAACGATAGCAGGTTCATCATTACTGCTGACTCTGAGAGTGACGGGAATCGGAATGAGGCTCTTATATCTATGTGAGTTAACAGCACTGATTATAATAATTACGAAAAGGCCTACATGCTAAGTAGAAAATTTAACAATAGTAGTAGTGGTGGTGGTGGTGGTGGTAGTAGTAGTGGTAGTAGTAGTAGTAGTAGTAGTAGTAGTAGTAGTAGTAGTAGTAGTAGTAGTAATAGTAACAATGGCAATAATAGGAATACATTATTTTCCAAGTGCCTTATTTTGATTCTCGTAAAAACCCAGTCTTTTCACAATGTGAAGTGCACGTGTTGTTCAGACAGAGAAAGAGACTCTAGAAAAAGACGGTGATGCTAAAATGTTGCAACCTTGTACAGAGGACCGTCAGGAGGAGGGTCCATGTTGTAAAACGATTATGAGGGTTTGTCAAAGAAAGCGGCCGCCGTGCACTTGCGTTGAGTAGACAGACTTTAGCACAACAAGGTCTAGGTTGGTACGAGAGTGCCAAGAGACCTTGAATATTCTCTGTTCTTGCCGACCAGTATAGCTCTGCTGGGTTCCTGGGAATGCTGGAATCAGAGGAAATGAACTAGCTGATAAGCTAGCCAGGGAGGGTTCGGTCAACGTGTTTATTGGTCTGGAACCTGTCCTTGGTATTATCCCAAGAAGGGCCAGATGTGAGATCCATGATTGGGTATCACTTCAACATGGCACTTCATGGCAAAATCTTACTGCATCTAGGAAGGCTCAGTCTATGATCGAGGGACCTAGCAAGAAGAACAGCAGGATTCTGCAAACCTTTAATTGTGTACAACTTAGAAGTGCTGTTGGCCTGTTGACAGGATGATGATGATGATTTGTATAAAGAGGCGCTCAACTGCTCGGTCATCTGCGCCCTTACAAAAACTAAATCATGGCAATAGCCAGAGATAAATTACTCAAAATATTACAATAAAATAAGTTCAAATGGAACAACAATAAAAAGCTATAATGAAGAATAAAATACCTAAAGGCATTAAAAAAACAGTTTTCAATGTTAATTTGCATTGACAAAAACTACCTGCCCAGTGGTGGTCGAATCAATTTGTTACTTTTCTTAGTGGCTGGGCTAGCATTTTCAGCAGGTTTTTCCTGCCTTTTTCTCACTGTCATTTGGGCAGTGATTACAGGATCTATCCGCATTACATCCTTAATGGAGGAGGACGGCTCTTATACTGGTAACTCGATTCGAGTCTCTCAAAATGATTGGAAACTGCGATTGGCGAAGATGAGTCACCAATTGGAGTCCTCTCCAGATGATTCCTCAGATGATGTTGACGGAGGAGATGGTCAGGGACTTTTATGCTGGCTAGCATTCTTTTCACTGATCTTACTATTTTCCTTAAGGAAGTCAGTTCTATCATATGAGGTCTAAATTTCCTTGGCAATATATTATATATTACTGGTTCACATGTATTTGAAGTAAATGCTTTCGGTGGTGGCATCGCTGAATCCTTCTTAGGACAGGACTTGCTTTGGATGTGATCTTGGTGTAATTGTTCATTCAGACATTATTGCCCCGTTTATGTCACTAGTTTGTGTAGAAGTTTCACGTCTAGGTACCGGCTTAGCTGCAACTGCACTGTAAGTAATGGTCCTAGGGACAGAAGGCTGACACATACACAACAGTTTCTGGGTTTCCAAGTGACACCCTCTTTTACCCGGATCTCTTGGATTGCCTTTTCCTCCATAAAACGGGAACATTCTTTGGAGTTTGATGAATGATTACCACAGCAGTTCACACATGCTGCAGGTGAATTACAAGCATTATCATGCTTGGCTTCCCCAGTCACTGCAAGTAGCAACTCCATTACAAGAATCACTCATGTGGCCAAAGCCTGGCGTTTATAACATCTCAATGATTGGGTATAAACTGCCTCACTTCAATAGCTTCATACCCTACCTTAATCCTTTGCGGGAGATCTACCCAATCAAACATAAGAAACAGTGTACGAGTGGGCACTAGTTCACGTCATTCTTTGCGCTGAACTCGATATACATTTGTCACACCTTTTTCCGCCAAGTTTTCCTGATTCTCCTCATTGGACATACCATCCAATGCACTGATGCAATTCCATACGCACCGGAAAGCTCGTAAGCATATTGGCTTTTAAAATTTTTGAAGCCTGGTTCGGTGAAACTGCTTCAACCAGAAGTGCGCCATTGCGAGATGGAGCACATGATTTTACAGCACCAGCAATATTACCTACACCCTTCTGAATAATAAATGGGTTCATGGTAGTAAATGTTCGAACTTCCTCTGTTCTAAAAATAGCCAAATAGCCAGGACCACAAGACTCAGCTGTCTCCTCTCTACTTTTCTTAACAGTTTTGGTGATTTTATCAGTTCCCATAGTGACAACATCCTCCACCATTGCAAACATCTCCAATAGCATGCTCACATCCTGGGCGCCAGAGTCCTGGCCTGGACCTTGCTCACCTCAGGGTCTCACCTCCCAATGTATAGATAAAGGAACCCAATTGCCTTCCGGAGTGTAACAACTCATGCAATGGCCCCTCCCCAGGACTGACTGACCTTTATCAGTAGATACAAACACAATCCTACATGATAACCAGGAGCTGAGGGTTACGCATTATCCAGTCACTCCTCTGCTTCCCACTCTGCCAACCTGCGCTAGGTTATCCATCAGACATGTGTTCACGGAGGCTAGGGTCAAACACAAAAGTGGACCATAGTTTTGGGCATTTGAAAGAACACTCTCACCTCTTGGAGGCACCCAATCGAGAGACTTGGCTCGGGACCCTGGGATTGCCAAACCCGTACCTACCGCAGTAGGCCCCTGGAGGGCCTGTTTACAGGGCACAACACCCTAAAGAGACACTTGCATGTCATGAAACTTAGGGCAGACTCTTCATGCAGGAAGTGCGGTGTAGAGGATGAGTCTTCTCTACATATTTTGTGTGAATGTTAAGCACTTGCTTTACTTACCTTTGTTCTGGGCTCAGAAAAACTGAGACCAGATGATATAAGGAGTGCTCATCCAAGACTTATCCTGCCCTTTTTGGAGGCGGCAGGACTTGAATAAGCACTCCAGTAAGAGGGGCACAATGCCCCAACATGCGGCCTACGTGCAAGGGACCGAAAGGGCTCAATCCATTTAATTTCACTCATTGTTATAAATACATTTTATTAAGATTTCATTTTGACAATCTGATTAATTAAATGTGTTTCAGAATTCATAACAATCCACCATCTAAGTGTATGCACTAGCTGGTCGCCCAATATAGATTTTTAAACTTGAATGTTTAATTAGCTTCATTGTACCCCTCTTAACTGTTTATGAAATAAATGGTATTTCTTTCCTAAGCTAATGGTTACAGAACTTACAGCATCTCATAGTCACAACTCTCCAAAATTGGCACTACTGTCACTGCATGCTGTGCTGTATGTCTTGGACAGGTAATATATCCCTTCCACACTTAGAAACCTTCCTGTGAATGACCACAGTAGGAGGAATGCTGGCAACCTGCATATACCACCAAATAGCTGAAAACTGTTCTAGAAAAGATGTTACTATTCTGCAATAAAATCTATAACCTTCCATCATACCCTAAGCTACTAGGTAATCCTACTCAGCGATAAAATCTTTAACATTTAATGTCATTTGAAACTAATGAGTCGGTAATTCAAACACAAACATCACTTAAATTATCCTTACTTGGACATGTTTCGGATAACGGTTTGTCCCCATTGTCAGCCAGGCAGTAATTCAGCCGAACTCGATGTTTGGGAGAGGTTGCTAATTATAAAAAACAAACGGTATACTTTAAATTTCAAATTGCCGCCTGAAAACTCTCTTTGAAAGTTCATCTCACAGACAACCAGCTCACTTCAGGAAACCACGGTTCCAACCAGTCGGATAACTGCTGACAATGGGGACAAACCGTTCTCCGAAACATGTCCAAGTAAGGATAATTTAAGCGATGTTTGTGTTTGAATTACCGACTCATTACTTTCAAATGTTAAATACATAACTGCTTCTAACCTTTTACTTCATATAATTTAAGGTCATTCTTATACATACACTGCCCATGTAATATTGAGGAAATCTTCAATATCCCTTTCAACAGGTAAATTTTCAATACAAGGCACGAATTGCACACAATGTGATTTGATGATTTACATTATTGCTGACCTATTGTTACGTACTTATGCTTTGTGGTTGATGCTTGTTTTATTTCTTCTGATCGTTTGGTCCCGTCATTTTTCAATGCTCTAGGATACTAAATGCATCATAAAGAATACAACCTCACCATTTCAACTTAAATCATTTTAACTACCATCACAATATATCAAAACATGCTTTTTTAAAACCTCTACCACTAAACATATAACATCTGTAATGTTTGACTGAAGGAGGAAAACTTTTTAAGATCTACTACTATACACAATATTATAAAATTACTGAACTCGAACTGAGAATTCTCTAACAATGAGCTATAAAATGCCCTAAAAATATAAAACATGCGCATAAAATGTAAAAAATGACCTAACAAAAATTAACAATTTCTTTCATAATAAATTAATAACTGTTACAGACAAATAGTGAATATATGGTTTGAATAACCACATTTTAAAATTAACTTCCTTATTACTAAAATAGGCAAATGGGTCAATCTTGTATATACTTTTCTCCACTTACAAGTTAAAATAATACCACTCATCCATAGCCTTCTATAGTTGTAATATTTACAAGTTTCTTGGCGTTAACGCGTGTTTAACATTTTCAGAAAACAGGTTGGTGAAATGCAAGAAATTGAACATTAGTGTTAGCGCTGTGACAGTTGATACATTTGTTAACATCGATTTTAACATCTTGGTGAAATCGGGCATTAATGTATTAAGGACTTAAGAATATTTCAAATACATTATTATTAGTTACTATTATTATCATTATTAAAACCTTCTTACACATTACAGTATCACTTGTTTGGTTATGCAGTGTTAATAATTTCAGCAAAGGCATGTTTACACTGTTGTCAACGTTCCAGCCACTGTGGCCATGCGCACCATTACCATAGCAGATGATGGCCACTCATCTGCAGTTTTACCGATTTGGTGCGTACAGTCAGGTACATCAGCTCTACTCTTACATGAAGGGAAGATGTTATGAGTGTGATGAAGAGTTGCACTTATTGTCCAGAACTGTGGAATACAATGATTGTCCCCAAGGTTCACAACCCTCTACCTTTCATCCTCACTTAAGAGCGATACTCTTTGAAATTTCAGTTTCCAATTTTCTCTTACTAGATGCAAAGTGGTAATAGTGCAGATAAGGTGCGGACAGTTATCTTGGTACGGTATGACATCACGAACACAAGTTGTTGCCAACTGCGGCGCTCCGATATACGCGAAAACAGCGGAGCGTTGCCAACACTTTTTCTAATTATAGACTTGCGATACTGTAATGGGAACAGTGCTTAGTAAGTTTTGTTTATTATTAGTAGTATTATTGATTTGGTAAAAGTGCAGAATAATCCGAAGGGGTATGGTGGCTGTGACGTCATAGCTCGGGCGTTGCCAACTTCGAGAGCATGCTACCGCGGATATTATAAACTTTACGCAAGCAAACCAGAGATACGCGACTGGATCATTGCCAGAGTTATCATTATTACCTATTCTGATATTCTCACTAGTATAATTATTTAAAAAGTTAAATGAATTTAGCATAAAGTTTTGGAATAATCAACATTACGTAAGTAAACCAGCCGTATTGTAATGCCCAAATAAGATCAGATGATCATTGCCAGTTTTTTTAATTATTTTTGTTATTGTTAATAATTATAATTATAAACAAGGCCTACTACGCACTATTCCCATTACTATCGCTACATTATAAAAAGAAAAAGAAAAATTTGCGTATATACAGTATCGCTAGTTTATAAAAAGAATGTGTTAGCAACGCTCCGCTGTTTTCGCGTATATCGGATCGCCGAGATTGGCAACTTCTTTTCGGGACGTCTTTCCGTACCGACATAACTCTGCACACCTATTCTGCACTTTTACCATGTTTTTATTATTAGCAATGATGATAATATGAATAAATCTGGCAATGATCCACTGATCTTTGCGTCACGTATAAGAGCATCGCTGGTTTGCTTGCGTAATGCTGGTATTTTCCGCGGTAGCATGCTCTGGAACTTGACACGCCACGATATCCCTACGCACCTTAACTGCACTATTACCTGCAAAGTTAGGTTATACTGAATTCGATGAAGAGTTCCGCTATATGCTGGACCTGTGGAATAAACTAATTGTAACCCGCCCCCCCAGATTCACAACTGTCTTTCTTTCTTCCTCACTCAATATTTATGTAGCGATCCACGGGGCGAAATCTGAAAGTTTTTAAGTTTGAGCTTACTAGATGAAAAAGCTGTTTCCTTGCCCCGACATGGGGTCAAACTGAAACTGCTCCAAGTGTCTAGTACATATGATTGTAATCTACATATCATACACTTATTAAATGTACAAATGCTTGATCTTTAAAACCTTTACTTACTTTTTACTCAAATTTTGGCGGCAAAACCTGAAATTGTGTTATTCATATAATTTGGGTATGTCACAAGTAAAATCACTTCCTCTGTTGTTGAAACCTAAACTGCTCCAAGTGTCTAGTACATATGATTGTAATCTAAATATTATACACTTATTAAATGTACAAATGATTGTTCTTTAAAACCTTTACTTACTTTTTACTCAGGCAAATTTTGGCGGCAAAACCTGAAATTGTATTATTCATATAATTTGGGTATGCCACAAGTAAAATCACTTCCTCTGTTGTTGAAACCTAAATTGTCACACAAGTCACTAGTAAATTTGATGCTATCTGATTCAACACTGATGCAGTCATGCAGCTCTGCCCATGTGGATGTGCTTTATAGACGCTGACGCTACTGCCAACCCACAGATTAATTCCAACCTAACCGGATGGCTACTGCGTCTGAATATGACGGTGAATCTGAGTACCACTGGTGGATGTGTGAACGTGTGAAATCGGCTTATTGGATGTTAAAATTACATTCGCCCTCGGGTAGTGAAACGAAATAATGCCTTGCAAATCGCCCCGGAAAACGACATAAGTAGAGATGGCAGGTGATAAGGGCTCATTGAATAAATATTGCAGATCTCCTGTAAGAATCTGGTGGTAGCCGCACGTCGGGGAGGTTAAGCGAAAAAAATATGATTAATATCGCCTCTCATGTCACAATCACATCGATCATGTTCTCTGTTTCCCAGGCGGAATACGTATACCGCAGTTTACGCAACTTGAAACAAGATGCAACAATAGTACGATAGGGCCTTACGCGTTTGCGTTGGGGTTGTGTTAAGAGCTTTCTTAGGGCGGTCTGATTCACTGTGTTTGTCCCGGACACGGGTGGCAATGTCTAAATTCTCGTGTTAGATCAACTGGTGGTGTACGTCTATCGTTTCGCTGTCTAAACTGCCCACTTGGCTAGATATCCAGATGACGTTTATTTCGGTTTGATCTGAGAAGGTGTCTAGCAGGTTGCGAATTCAGATTTCGTAAATAGGGCGGTGCACCATCCGAGCTGGTATTGGCATAGCTTTCAGTAAGCGTAGAGGTTCTGCTTGTTTTCTGGTAATTAAACAACACATTAAATGTTCATAAAGCTGTGGAACCAGCAGCGAAGCACAGTTTATGTGCAAATATTGGAGTTTTGTTGCTAAACGGCGTGCAGCACCGTGTTAGAAGTGGACCTGTGTCTATTCAAAAGGATTAGTATCAACACAAAGAATGCGTGCTAAAGAGACATACAGAAACATTTTAGAGACATGTCGAAGTGGTGGATTTCTGCAAAAATGTTGCTGATTGTAAGTTGGATTTGGGCTAATGAATTAGTGACAAATGCAGCAGTTGAAGTGACCTTTGCCGCCACTGTCACAATATATCAAAATAGGAAACACGTGTTTCTTTCTATTTTCGTAATAAATGTATCACCACAACAGTTTCTCTTTTTAGCTCTTTTTTCGTTCTCTTCATTAGCAACGCTCATATTTTCTGACCACATTTCTTCAAATCTTGTGTGTCTAATATATTTTGCAGTGTGGTAATAAATTGATTTACGTTCTCTGTCTAATAGATGTCGTGCTTTGTTCTGCTAAATTTAAAAAAGGATATCCGAAAATGCAAAAGCTTTACTCATCAGGTACAAGCAAAAGAGCTCTTTAGAGAAATCGCACAAAGCGTAAAGCTGTGTTCACTTGTACGCTATACCAGTCCTCAGGTTCCTCTTCCATTGAAGTAAAGAAACTGATAGATGCCTTCTGTAGTCATGAGCTTTCGAGACAATGTAATGGTCTGTCAAAAATGAAGTACATAAATGATAGTAACTAATAACTACTTAATGAATAAGAGTAACAAACAGTGGGGACTAGTGCTGATGAAACGTGCGTGTTTCATGCACTTTTGAGGCGGTATCGTAAAGTTATCGCGTGGTAGATTTTATGGTACAGCGAGGAAATTTTGTTAGTGTCATCACTGATCCCTTGGGGCAGAATGTTGAAAATATCACTCAGTTTTTCCTTTTTCTTTGTAACACTGAGTGCTAGAAGTGAGTTGTGTGTAAGATGCAGAAAATTGAGGCCAGTAGCGTCATAAAGTTCCTGCATTTGAAAGGCAAAATTTCACAGGAAATTCACTCTCAGATGACGGTTGTTTATGCCAATGATATTGCATGTTATGAAACTACTGTGAGGTGAAAAAGGAATTTTCAGACTGGTCAAATGACCTGATAGACGACCCAAGAGCTGGTATACTGTCCTTGACAGATGGTACTGTCACGGTGAAGACAATGTAATGTATAATAGTGGAAGATAGACGAGCAACCATCCAAATGATCATGAATGAGACTCATCTTAGTTATGGTAGTGCCTGAAAAAATATTCATGACGAACTGCACATCTCTAAAGTATCTGCAAGGTGGTTGCCTCGTTTCCTGCCCGTTTCTGAAAGAAAACATGGCCTGGTCTTTCGACACAGATGTTGATGCTATTGGAACATGATGAAGATAAATTTTTATCGTCTAGTAATCATAAATGAATCTTGGATCTATGAGTATAATTCAGAGTCAAAAACCATGAGCATGGAATTGATGCATGCCGATTTCCCCCTCCTAAAATACAAAGGTGCAAAAGTCATCTATAAAGGTCATGCTTTGGGTTTTTGGGACTAATGGGGTCATCCTTCCAGATTATCTTTACTAGGATCAAACCATCGCTGGCAGATACTGCAGCCATCTCCTGGAAAAGTTACGAGCAGTTCTGATTAAGAAACAACGCGGTATGCTCTCCAAAGGCACTTGAGTTCTGCCTGACAGTGGTCCAGCACTTTCATCTTAAGTTGCAGTTGACAAGACAAGCGAATATGGCTTTGAGATCATACAGCATCCGCCTTATTCGTCTAAATGAAGAATCCATTGCGTGTTCGCCCACTTGACCAGACAAATGACGTCATTAATGAAGTGGAAGGGTTGTTTAACTCCAAAAATGCCAACTTTTACAATCAAGGTATTCAGAAGGTCAAGAAACGGTGGAAAATATTGTAAATCTGGATAGTGACTACATAGAGAAGATTTTTAACAATCACATATCAACACAAACTCCCTATCACATTTTAGGAGATGATAATTAGTACTATAAACACCCCGTCGCATATTTCTGCAAATAATGCGCTATTTTCATCTGCGAAAACTGTATACGCATTCACTAAGTCGAACATAAGCATTTTAAGAATTAACAAAGGTATATATTACAATTTATATTAATGACATACTTCATTTAAATAGCGAATCCATTTTCTTAGCCTTCAGAGCCTTTGTCGATGTCACAGTAGCTGAAATCAGAATTTTCATAATGAGATATACTTCAACTGAGAGCATTGTCAATGCAGTAAATCTTTCTTCGGACATCGTGCTCCTCAGGGAGTCTTTATGCCATTCAATGGAAATGTAGGATAATACATTTCTGCTTCCATCGATTCTTTCATCATAAATTTTTCGTCATGAGGGTTTGTGTGTGTGTGTGAGAGAGAGAGAGAGAGAGAGAGAGAGAGAGAGGGAGAGAGAGAGAGTGTGTGTGTGTGTGTATGTGTAGTTTATATCCTCCAACGTTAAGTCATATGGAACGATGAATGAAATGTGTGAAATGATGCTCAAATGTGTCCAGGGTCCATGGAGCTTAGAGCTACCCGACATTCGTCTGTAATGTTAAGGGAAAACCCCGGAAAAACCTTATCCAGGTAACTCACCCTGACCGAGATTCGAACTCGGGACCTCTTGAACGTGAGGCAGACATGGTACTGTCTACGCTAACAAGGCGGGCTTGAGGTTTTTAATCATGCTCGCCTAGTAGACAACACTGGTTGACACAGACATTCGATTTTGTTTAAGAGAGTGATATTAGAATTGGTGACACTAATCTTCAGTTGATATTTAATTCTGTTGCCAGCCCTACTAGCTTAACCAATAGATTGGACAACTATTTGATTCAACACAAGAATCCATGTCCTCTTAGTTTAAATGGTCATTCCATTCCTAATAAGCTTAGTGACATAGAAATGGTTTTATATGGACATAAAATATTAGTTTTTATGTTAACGAACATTGGTGCAACCACAGAACATTCACTTAGTTAAATTACAGTGATATTTTTGTGCTTCAAGCTTATTTAGGAGTGTTATAACTCATGGTGGTGTTTACAGATTATGACATAAGCTATCATTCCTTCCAGTCAATGAAGTCGCGCATCAGTTTTAGCAGCAAGTTTAGAGAGTACACTGTTACTACTTCTCGCATATTTCAGGAATGTATTACATATGTCTTCTCCTCTGGTACGTTCATGAAGTGACAGAACCTTTAAAAATTCCTCTTTAACTTTTAAGTCATGTAACACCAGTCTAATAAATAAACACAACTATCCAATATCAGAAATATCAGTGCTTTCATCAGACTGAAGCGAAAAATATTTACACGATTGCAGGTCCTGATATAATTGAAATTCTAAATTCTTAGAAATTAGTTCCTCGCGTATAGCAACAGTTTGGTGAGTCAATTGAAGTCCATTTATAATTTACTTGAGTGTAGATTCATCTTTGTGACAACGTACAGATATTCCGCAACATTATCATCGCTTTTTAGCTACTTCCCCGACACTGAAAGATTTTTCCTTTCCGCTGAAACATACCACACTTTGTAAGAGGACTTGCAGTGATAGTTTGTGCCGAAAAATAATGATGAGCTAAGAGAAAGTGCATGTAACTAACCCAGTTTTGAAACATGAAGTCCATGCGTCGATGTTTCTTCATGGAGAACTTGTCGATCACTCTGCTATTAAAGTCCTGCATACCTTTGATAAGCTGCTTCTTTATAGATAGCACAGACAGAGAGGTAGGCCGATCCTGAGTCATGGTGTTCCTCAGAAATATATTTGTTCTCTTCAAAGAGGAGAAACAGTGCTCTGGTTTCACGGCAGATATAAGAATTGAACAATAATTATTGAAACCTTGGTGATTTCACTAAATGTGTTTTGCACATTCTTTTTCAGTATTAACTGCAATAGCGGAAGGGCAACTGCTGTCTTCCTGAATTCCAAATGTTGAAACAAAATGCTGAATACGGTTAGAAGTTTTCTTTTGTTAAGTTCTTTATAACGATCACTGATGCCCGCCTCGGTAGCGTAGATGGCAGCGTGTCTGACTCACGTTCAAGAGGTCCCGAGTTCGAATTTCGGTCAGGGTGAGTTACCTGGATAAGGGTTTTCCGGGGGTTTTCCTTATCCTTAAAGACGAATGTTGGGAAACTCTAAGTTCTATGGACCCTGGACACATTTGAGCATCATTTCACCCATTCCATTCACCGTCCGATATGACTTAACGTTGGAGGACGTAAAATTACGAAAAAGATCACTGATAAAGCTCAGTTCCATTTCAGGAAACGCACGAAAAAATAATTCAAAGTTTTCGCATTCAATAGTTAGCAGCATCCAGATGTTCAGTATACTGGAGGCTGCTATGTACTTTTTATATCAATCTATCATATACTTCATTAACATCTGCTGTTAAGTTCGTTCCCCTACGACGTCTTTCTGCATCTGGAACATTACATGATCAGTCTGAGTTAAATCGCCTGTTCTACTACGCACGATGTTGATTGTTTTGATGCACGATTGAACCGCAGCTTTTGCCTTCACTGCATCAACCTGTCATGCCTGAAGCTGATTATATAAAATATTAATATGAGATATAACTTCGTGAAAAAGTGAGCCAGAGATTAAATTTCCCGTCTTCCAAATTGTGGGGCAGATCATGAGCTTCTTGCACTGCCTTGTCAGATAAAACTTCTTATAGCTGAATCTCATCAAAACAATATATGACACAGTTCCTGTGCTCGTATATGATGTGCCCTCGAGGCAACGCTGCTTCCAACGCTGCCAAATGTTGGGGAGATATTGAAAAATTGATGGAGAAACCGATAGACTGTATACGTATATCTTAGCAGAAAGATTTTTTTTTAATTTTACGTCCACCAAAGTTAAGTCATATCGCACGGTCAGAAAGATTCTGAAACCAAAAGCAATCTGCCCTGCGATTTAATAAACATTACGTTATTTCTAGAATTAATATGTAAAGCAATGATAAACTACTTAATGAATTTCACTGTATATTCAAGCTCTAAAGGTATAACTATGAGAGTTGGTGGCCCTGCTTCGCCGGTTCCAGCTTGTGAAATAGTGCAGCAAATAAATACCGTACTACACCGATATGCAACACGCATTTGTGTGAAAATCAAATAATGATTAGCGAGCTTGCTGACTCTCAGCACGTCGGATGTGCTCCATTAGCTACGCAGGTGTTTTCCATACATAAAATGTTCATTATTGGGCGTACACGATTTCTTATATCTACCATAATGCATTGTTATTTACATGGTCTTTCAAAATGTATACATAATGGTTTATAAAACAGAAAATAATCTGGCCTCTGGGCCTTTCTCACTTTAATATTTTGTTAAACTGGCTTTTTTAAATAAATCTTTGCCGTAATGTTAATTTACATTTTAAGTCTCTAACTTCGTGCTTTCGTGATTCAGAATTAACAGTATATCTAAAGTATCTAAGCTATTTTAAGCATTATTTTCAGAATCTACGTGTGAAAATTGGACTAAAACACGTATTATAACCGCGGAGGTAAATTTCATGTTGGGTAGTGTTATACACAAATTTAAATGACCATTGTGGCCGCTCATTTGTTACTTGACACAAAAGGATTTTGATTCCCTCTTCTTTATCCTTCTCACAATATTCAATCATGTTATATATCATTTCTCGTGCCTGCCGATGTATGGCACGTTGCTGTGATTTTATCTGAACACAGTGTAGATACACTGACTACCGTGTATATGTGATTGGTTTGCATAAAAATATCTCACTTTGTTCACATTCCTTTTAAAATGCACTTGAAGAGCTTTAATATTACACGTTATGGTTTTAGTTTTATCAAGTCGTTCAACGACCCCGTTGATCCTCTACACTGTTTGAAGTGATATCTTTTGCACCTTTTATCACATAATTTGCACTCACAAGAGTCACTCGGTTGGTGAAATTTCCTTGTCTTGCACAATTTATGACGAAATCCGTGCGTCGACAAACATTTAATAGCATGTCTTTGTGATTGGTTGCTCCTGCTCCACTCCCTGCTCATCATGACGTCTGTTGCGAAGAATTCCTTCTCTATCTCGTTCTCCTTCTGTTTTCTTCTCCCTGCAACATCCTGATATGGTTCCGCTGCTGATAGCATCATCCTGTTTCGTAGGTTCTCCAGAAATGTTGTTTCTCTAGCCAATATGTAGACCATTCTACTCAGCGTATATTTGCTGCTAGCTAGTACCTATCCTCTTGATAAATCTTGCTTTTACTTTCTCCAGTCTCTCCAAATCGCTAGCCATAAGATTCTCCCATATTAGCTCTAGTCCATAGGTGGCGATTTGGGTGATCACTGTCTCGAATAGCTGCATGGCTGACTCTAGCTTTAGTTTTCTCATGTCTTTGATATTACAAATTGCTCTTATAGCTGCTGATGCTCTCTACTGTATGTGCATGCTGGAAGACTTTGCGGTTGGTTGCCTATGTATTTGAATTTGTTTACTAGTCACATCGGTTTTTTGCCTAGCTTGAGGGTGTCACTTGCTGCTACTCTTCCGCCTCTCCTGAAGACCATTTGTACTATCTTGTTTTTATTTATTGCGAACTCATTTTTAGACGCCCATCTTTGTACTGCGTATATGCTGTGCTGGATTGCTCTTTGTTTGTGGGTCCTCATACATTATTATCAGAATACTTCTTTCCATTGCCTCCCCAATGTCTGCTGTCATATTAAATAGTAGTGGGCTAATTGCGTCTCCTTGCATCAACCCCTTGGTCTGTTTAACCTAGTCTGTTACTAATACTTCGTCGGTTATCTGGAGTCAATTTCGCCTCATTATGTCTTCTACTTTTCCAGCTTTATCATGTGGTAACTACGCTACATTTTAAATGATATGGTGTACCTGAAAATAAATAGTACGTCAACATTATAAACATGAATTTGGTTTCGAATTTATAAGATATTCATTCGTTGCAGCTACAGATCTCGTAATTTAAATTTTATTGGTATTTAAAATATTATGATCGTGTATATGAAACAATTGCTTGGGAGCACTTCGATAGCTTTGGGATAGAATAGGTTTATTACGTGTAAAGAGTGTATTTTATCTGCATACTGCAGTCATGTTCACTGGTCCTGACTGATTATTATCTCATACGTGGTTTATTTATCAGCCAGTTCACTTCCCTATAAGCTGCCTGGTCTTTAAGATATAAATCTGTGAGCACCAGTCAGAGTGACTAAAGCTCAATCGAGATCTGGATTCAGATTGCAGGTTTAGTGCACCTGTACCTATCCGACAACCTTGGCCACAAGTATTCGAAAACAGTACTCGGGACAAACGCACTCTAGAACTTTGTACTCATCCGAGAAGTATTCGACCAGGTATATATTGGGGTTTCGAGAATATTCAAGAGTTAAATACATCCACATTTGGTACTGGACCGCTCCATCACTAGCGCAGTCGTGCTTTACCAGATCTTAGTACAGGCTTTCTGTTAGCCTACACCTGGCCAACACGCTTTGCTAACTGCAATTGTCTGATCAGTAGTGTAAAATAACGTTGGCCTGGTTTAAAATTGATTCTTCGTGGTTTTATAAATATGTTACGTATGCCTCAGACCACAGAACATATACTTATTTTCAAAAATAAATTTTCAAGGTGGCCAAGCCACACAATACTAAATCACTACAATTTTTAAATTTTTAGCATAACTTGAATCAAGCAATCGCTTTCGTGATCCAGTACGCGAGCGCCTCTATTTTCAGGTGGCAAACTAAAATGTCTTGTTGTCATTTCTCTTATCTCTCCCTTCCTACTTAATTCATCTCATTCACTCCTACCTCACTGACAGAACCTTTGCTGTCTCCCATGACGGAATCTTATCCGCATCCCATCCCATCAGAGCTGGCGTTCCCCAAGCTTTCGCACCCACTCTCTTCCTTCTATACATCAACACCCTACCATCCCTACCACGCTGCTCGCTGTATCTCTTTGCTGACGATACAACTGTCACCTCCACGTCATCAGAGCTCAACTTGTCTGTTTGCAGGATTAAACAATATGCCGACCATCTCACAACCGAGTTCGAACTTTGGCGCCGACGCATCCACCCACAGAAGAGCCAGGCCATCACCTTCTCCCGAAGGCGAATAGCAGATATGCCACCAATTCGCCTACTTGGTGAGGACGTCCATTGGGAAACTTAGGTTAAGTATCTTGGTGTTCTACTCGACATTAAATTGACGTGGAGAGACCACATTACATATGTGGCTAATAAAGTTATCCAAAGAATGGGTAAGCTCTACTCTCTCTATAACCGACGATCGGTAATGTCTCTACCTACAAAACTGCTCCTGTATAAGCAAGTACTCCCACCAGCCATCACATACGCCAGTGAAATATGGGGAGTAGCAGCCAAGTCTCACCTACACCGCCTTGAAATTCTACAATCCCGATTCCTCCGCACTGCCACAGACTCCCCTTGTTACATCCCCAATCTAGCTATCCGACGAGACCAACGTATCCCCACAATAGTAGACTACATCCATACCCTTTCACGTTACTTCTTACAAAACCTCTCCCACAAATTCAAGTCCCTCATCGGCGGTCTATGTGAGCACGACATCGATCCTGGAGAGCGCTACAAACGCCCGAGGCTGCTTCTACGTACATAAAATAATACATCAGATGGCTTACATATAACTCCATCCTGATCTTCTGCCGTATATTATTCTTCCTTACAAAACACTCCACTGACAGTAGAGGGCCTAGCCCTGATCTGGCTTGAGATGGAAGATCGCTTTCCTATCTCGCCTTCACCCCTGTGAGTTAGACAATGTATATATTTTCTTTAACTTTGTATACAAAAGGGAAAGTAAACACTGCCGTTTAACAACAATTCTCCCAGTGAATCGATTATAGATCTTAAAACTCTTCTGCCGGTAAGATTGGAATTATTTTAGATGTTTAGATGCCGTTCTTCTTCTAGAATGGATAAATCAAGGACGGTGAACTCTACGCAATCACCAAAGTGTGTCTAGAAAAGCATTATGGAAGACAAATAACAAAATGTAGGTATTGTTTTCGAATCGTTATTTTTACTATTGTGCTTTGAACAATAAACGTTTATGTATTTCATGGAAAAGTTGTAGTTATTTTAGGAGAAGCAAAAACAGGTATTTGTATTATTTATATTTTGTTTATCAGCACGTAGTATTCCAACCAAAATTACGATAACAAGACTTCAACAAAAATACACATTTTGTGATTCCTGTTTGCTTTTCTACCAGATACAGTAGTAGTGCCAGTATTGCATTCCATCCACAGTTTCAGTGGAAATACTCGCTTTGAACTAAAGAAAGACCATTTAGAGATAAAAGTCCATGTGCTGTGTGAATAACGTAACTCAATAAGTCGGCTAAATAAAAAACTTGGAATTAATTTTAACATACTCCAAGGATACGTCACTAATATTTTCAAAAACGAAAAAGAAAAAAAGAAAAGTAATCAGGCTAGTCCTTAACACAAAAGGATATACATACGTATGCCGGGAGGTGGGAATTTATTTTATATATTATGATGTAAACAAAGCTATGAATATGTCCTTATTTTTATTATTTTTCATTCAGATTCATCTTTATTAAAGTAACAAGCGAATGTGTTTCATTGTTAACTGCAATCATAAAATCTAAAATTACCTATACATAATTTTGTATAGCTTAACACTGTGACGCATATAAATCACGGGGTTCACATTAAGGCAATAGCCTTTTTCTGCAGATTGATCACATTTAGGAAATTAGTTCTATTGTCATATACTACCTGTAATTACAGAACTTATTGAATACCAAACGCTTTCCCTAAGTGACACAGGGTTTCTTTTTTAACCAAAAACTAAAAGAGGTGATCATTATTGGGAAACGTTATGAAATAATGAAACAAGAAGCTCGGGGTTGATGATAAATACGAAAATAGTGACTATGACAATGAGACGTCTTTCAGTGACAGAACATTGCAGAGGATATGTTTGACATTATACATTTGCCAGTTGAGTAAATCATCTTTCTAGAAGTTATTCTCATTGTACAGATTGGTCATACCAGAAAATTAGTGTGCTTTGAATAGTTGCAATAGTCATTTAGTAACAGAAGTGTAGCAACAACCAAGAGTTAAATACGAGGGTCCTTCAATAAATAACCGAACTAATTTAATTGTATTTAAATAAACAGCCCTGGGGCGCCATGGCTGCTAGTGGTGGAAAGGTGAATCCCTTTTCTAGTAGTGCTATGAGTGCCAGTCATGCAGAGTCAATCAGTTGGGAGTTAGAGTCCGATACGTGAGGTCGTGTTTACTGCACCCACCATGGAACTGAAACTGCAGTAACGCGCATCAATAAAGTTGTGTGTTATGTTAGACAAAGCTGCTACGGAAACCTATGAAATGGTGCAGAAAACATACAAGGACCAAGCTTTAGACAAAGCACAAGTCTTTCAGTGGTATAAACGTTTCAAAGGGGGTCATGAAAACCTTCAAGACTCTCCGCGCCCTGGAAGACCCGTAACAGTAAAAACTGAAGTCAACATTAACACAATTGACGCAATTGTGCCAGAAGGTCATCGCATAACAATTTAGAAAGTTGCAGACATAATGCATTTGTCTGTTGGAAGTGTAGACGACATAATTCGCAATGTTCTTGGCTATCGAAAAGTTGCAGCGAAATGGCTAGCGCATGTGCTGAAGGACGAACAGAAGGTTCACCGCCTCATGACGTGTCAAGAATGGCTCGGAAGGTTACGACGGGAGTCAGACTTTCTGAATAGGGTCATCACTTGTGACGAGAGTTGGTGCCACCATTACGACCCGTTAACAAAACAGGAGAGTTCGCAGTAGAAACATTCATCGAGCCCTAGGCCTGGGAAAGCAAAAGTTCAGAAAGGTGCAGTGAAGGTCGTGCATCTCGTATTCTTTGACAAAGAGGGCTTTCTGTATGAGCATGTTGTAACTAATCAACGCACAGTAACTGCTACTTACTATTGTGACGTACTGAAGGGGCCACTGAAGAAAAAATCGCCGAAAAACGACTAGATCTCGCAAGGAGAGGATAGATCTTACATCAGGATTATGACCCTGCTCATCGAGCTTGTTCAACTCAAGATGTCATCGCAGAAATGGGCATTGAGATAATAGCTCATCCACCTTATTCTCCGTATCTCGCACCATGCGCTTTTCACCTCCTTCCTAAAGTGAGACAGGAGTTTCGTGGTTGCCATTTTAAAAGTGATAAGGAGTTGAACAATGTTGTCATGGGTATCCTGAAGAGACTGTCCAAAAATTAGTTCAATGAGTGTTTCGAACAATGGGTAAATCTTTGAAATAATTGTGTTTCATCAGAGGGAGATTACTTCGAAAGTGTATAGTTAAATGTTAGTGAAATAAAGCCATTAAGTGGTAATTAAAAAAATAGTTCGGTTATCTATTGAAGGACCCTCGTACATCGACATTTGGTACTGGAGCGCTCCATCACTAGCGCACAGGCTCTTATACGTAGACGTGCTTTACCAGATCTCAGTACAGGCTTTCTGTTAATCTACAACTGGCCAACACGGTTTGCTAACTGCAACTGTCTGATCAGTAGAGTAAATCAAAGTTGGCCACGTCTAACTCCGTTTATTCATTGTTTCATAAACAACTAACACAGTCTATCGTTTTTGATAAACTTACCATGAAGATTTTACTGTTTTTATGTCTATTATATTACATTATATTGCTATATCTATCCATCTATTATAAAATATTATACGAGATTTTATAAATTTCGAAGGAGGACATGGCAGAATTACCGGGGAAACGCGATGAACTGAACTATGACTAATTTTTCAACATGTTTCATATCAAGACCTACGTGGGACAACTAGAAAGTGAAGAGGATAGACTTTTAGCTTGGAAATCGATCAACAAATTATCATGTAACGGCAATATCGAGGAGTTGAGGATCCGCAACGAATTTATATATTTTCTTTGTCTTTCTCTACTAAAGGGAGTACTGACGCCACCATTCAATGCTAAACTTCCCAGAGGACCGATCAACCGATCATAAATCTTAAGCCGTTCCTGCCGGTTCGACTGGAGTTCCTATAGACGTCTACATGGCTTTCTTCTGCAAGAATGGATTTCCAGGATATTCAAGTCATCGCCATCACCACGGTCTACACCAACCAGGACCAAAATTAAAATCTATGTGATTTTTTGTACTGGTCATTTTTACTGAAGTTTTCTACAAAAAATTATTGTATATTTCATGTGAAAGGAGGTAATTCTTTCAGAAGAAGCAATAAAAGGTATTTTGGTTACTTTATATTTCATTTAACAGTTGCTTATAGCATGTAGCATTCCACACAAAAATTACGATAGCAAAACTTCAATAAAAATACACATATTGTGATTCCTGTTTACTTTTCTACCACATACATTAGCAGTGAAAGTATTGCATTCTACCCAAGATTTCAGTGGAAATACCCGTTTTGATGATCTCTGATTTAAAGAAAGATCATTTGGAAAACAAATCCATGTGTTGTGTCAATAACGTTACTCAATAAGTCGGCTAAATACCGAACTTGGAATTTAATTCAGCATCCTCCAAGCAGAGGCGTAACGTACGCAATACGGGCCTACCTGAAAAAATTAAAATCCAGGCTCCCTAAAGTATAATGTATAACCGATCAGTAACTGACTTAACTTCAATTACAGCTCTATTATTGGATGCCAGAGTTAAAGTCACATTCACAATACGTTCAGGGACCTGTTTCCAATGTTCTTACTTTTCTTTAGTTCTGAATTCATACCCGCGTCAACTGTGTTTTCCTTACGCCACGAATTGAAAACGACGCATGCGTTCAAATGTGCATAGCTACTTTCGTGTCGTAATATACTTTAGGTTAGCCCCCTCCAATTTTGAACTCCTTCCCTCCAAGCTGACCACGATTTCTGCCCTCCAAGCAGGCAACATGGTTTACAGCAGTGAGAGTCATTTTTAGATGAATAACATAGCCATTCTCTTCAAATTCTTTGTCCTGCCAAAGTGAACTTTTCCTAATATTTAGTGGAGAAGGAAGGGCCTGTTTTCATGCTTAGCATCTTTGGGGAATGGGCCCGCTGGCTGACAAGGATTTTATTTATGGCGTTTGCTATTTCGTTTTTACTTTCACAATTATTATTGGTGTTCACTTTAGAAATGCACTCACTTGTAACACTGCAAACTTCTGTAACTGTCGAGCTAGTACTACTACAAGGAGGAGAAAAAAATCACTTATTTTCAATAATTTGTTTCCTTTTCTAATTCACGCTTCTTCCTTTTTTTGTACACCAGTTGGATGTTCGTTCTTAACTTTAAAACGTTTCATTTTACTGAAAAAGTACGCAGTTAAATATAAAAAGTTAAACTTTTGACCAGTAAAGTTTTGAAAATATCACACCACATTTTTCGATGCACCTAATTCCCACGAAGAAAGCTCGGCTGAAACTGACTTGGCTGTTGACTGACTTGCCAGTTATTCACATCTTAATGTATAATCGACATTGTTGTCGAATGAGAGGTGTGACAAAAGTTAAATGTTTACAAAAAGATCTGCATACTACAATATCAGGAACTCTACACATCAATAAAGAATACTTTTCTGCCTCATGTGACATTTTGGTATTCATTTTCATTGTTGTAACCATGCTTCGCTCGTTTGTGACAACAGAGATGCATGATGCAAACTAGTGTTATCAGAGAATTATTAGTGAAGGACAAGCATTGTTAATACACACAGCTGCGCTAAACTCCACTAAATGTTAAACGATTCTTGGAAACCGTTTGGAATGATCTGTCCATTAACTTTCTATGCAGACTGATATTAAACTTTACTACTTATGATATACATATTTCAGAATTTATATCTTATATACGGGCTCAAATGACCTCGTTGTCGACAGGCCCTAAAACACCACACACTCATTCACTTACTATCTTATATATTCAAATTATTATATTCATTAATAAGAATGATATGCTAGTTTCCTTTTCTGCGGGCCCCTAAAATACTGGGCCCGCCCGCAAGGCAGGCCCTGTAGGTCCTAACGTTACGCCACTACCTCCAAGGATACGACACTAAGATTTTCAAGAGAACACCCTAGTCACTTAAGGGAATGCAGCACAGAAATTGGCTAAAATTATGGGACTTTTTATTTTGTTTTTGAGCTAATAAAATACTTTGAACCTTCTATTATCATAATCCAACTACTGTCCTCCACAGGAGAGAAAGTCTCCGATGCCTGAGACGCAGGGGGGGTTGGCGAAGGTTCCCACACCCTCCCTGGACAGGTTTATGACTCCCCATATCAGTACAGTTACAGACAATTCAAAAACATTCTGGCGGCTTCAAATTTTGTGAATGAATATTCTCGGTTGTAGTGTACAGAGTGAATAGGGCGCAATTTTTTCTTCTTACTGATGTGCTCCTTGTGTAGCAGGCGTTCTCTGGCACACATATTCGCAGCACTTGTCCCACTGTGTAAGGCAGCACATACCTTTCAGGGACATTCTTTGCGTTGCTGGACAGTAAATGTGTGAATTTCAAGCATTTAAATACCCTCACATGGCAATTTAAATGCCCGTGTACACGTGCATGCCGGCCCTTGGATTCGCAGAATTTTGTCATTTGAGTTCGATTGAAAGTAGAAAATTAAAAAATTAGCGGTCAAAGCTTCTGGTGGAATTTTGTGTGCTGGAATGATGATTATTTCTTGCAATATGTGGCACCATGGAAACAAAACACTGGCTGCAAACACTGAAAACAAATAATAATGTTTATATTTTGTTTTGTGTGAGTTTCGTCGTGATTTTCTTGTGTTTCTCGTTGAACTACATACTGTTTGTATATAATTAATGAGTTTTTGTGCCATTTAACATTTATAAAGGTATTTTATACATCTAAACGTGAATATAACTGTTATATAGGTTATAGGTATAACAGTTTTTGAAACATCATGCCTTTCATTGACTGTGTATATTCCACCAACAGAGAGTAAATCCATGTGAGGAATGTGGCAGCTTTACACTGTGCGACAAGGACAGCGAACGTGTGACGGAAAATGCATACTACACAAGCAGTAAAGCCATTCAAAAAACATACGCCCTATTGACCTATGTAACTTTCACTGTGGATAACCAAAATAGTAATATAATGTAAATAACAATTACTGTACAAAGGTTGAGCAGCTTCATAATCAGAAAGGTGTTCCTCAGGTTCACTGGTGTCACTGCTGGAAGAAATGTCATTATTTGGGTTCTCGATGATAATAGCATCGATGACATCTCAAACGATTCCATCACTTTTCCAGTACTCCTGTTCAGTTTTCTCAACATGGTTGCAGAAGCCCTCCCAATCTTCCGTTGCTACTGCTGCGATGTCCTGCACTGCTAATTCTTTAAGTCGCGACAGTGACATGTCGCCCGACAGACACATTATGTTCCCGAACGTAAATTTTCACTTTAGACCATGCGTACTTGATAACATTTAAGTCACACATGTAAGGCAGCAACCTGACAACAGTATGACCCTGTGCTTTTAAGAGTTCATCTATCTTAAACATCTTCTCTCTAGGCTTATTTACACATATGAAGTCATACAGTTCGTCTTTTCTCATTGCCATGTTGCATACGAAGTTATGTCGCGTTAACCAGGAAACCATTTCGGACTTCACTGCATATATATTTTTACTCTCTCTTCCTTTTTTAACTTAAATCTTTGTATAAGTGTCTTAAGTAATCAGTTTAAATATCTTTAAGGAGAGAAAGACTATTGAACAAGTGTATCCTAAGTTCTTTTTTATTTTTTTTTTATTTTTATTCACTTTTTTATATTTTTAATTATGGGAACGGGTACAGGGTACATCGTTTAGAATTTTTTTTGTTTTATTACCTTGTACTGTGAGGCAATAGGAAGGGCTCTAGTTGTTTTAATGGTTATTAGATCTGCATTTCTTCCAAGTGACAAATGTATGGCTCCAGAGAAAGCAAGGTTTTCTTCCGTATATAGGTCCATCTTGCTCCTTAACAGATATACGTAAGTGCTATCCTAGCACAGTCTCCTCGCCGTACTTTCAGCAGTCAATGTAGTGTACCAGCAACTAACCACACTGCAAAGTTATGAAATTCTGTGTCTTTGAAGCGAAACTCCAGTTGTACCAACTGTGGTACTGACATATGCATTCCTCTGGAGGAAGTTTATGTAAGGCGTCTCGCAGGGAGGTCCAAATCAAGTCAGCCCGCTGACAGTTGTACAGGCGGTGCTCAAATGTATCATCTTCCAAACATATTCCACAGTTATTTGAATTTACTCTCCCCTGACGCCACATATCTGAAGTTGGAACCGTTTTATTAACAACTTCATAAACGGTTTCTCTCCAGATCGACGGAAGGTTACAGTTGGTTGCATTGGCTCAAATACATTTCCAATCCCGACTGTATTTTGTTTCCACATTAGGCCGTTTTACACCTGACTCCATCAAGTGACGATAGAGGTTCTTGGTAGTCAGAAACTTCTCCAGTGGCTCCCCGGAATTTTCAAAGGCACGAAGCTTGACGACCAAACTTTACAATTCCCGTGTCGATCTCTCCAAGGTATGTAACCGATCATGCCAAAACTTCTTGTCAATCGGAGACTCACTGCCAAGTAACGAGGACAATACTGTCTTTCCCAACAGCGCCAAACACTCGTTGTCAACATCCACTAGAGCACAACATCCTTTCTTTAGAGGAAGGCGCAATTGCGGGCGAGCACCTCGGTATGCTTTCCCCGTGCACAGGAAGTATCCCAGCAGAGTCTCTAAACGTTGGGTGAACTGCTTAGAGAGCGGCAAAATCTGTGCCACATACCAGTTTACTCAGGGCATAAGTATTTATGTACTAGACAGGTTGCAACAACGTTAGATTTCGAGAGCGATCTTCATGTAAGTTAAAACGTAGTGCGTTGAGCCTCTGGTTCCAATTAAGAGAAATCATCTCCTTTATGGTAGAGATGAATATCACCCCTAGTATAGTGGTCTGTGTAACACCTTCATGTGCAGCAGTGTTTCATATTGAGAAGGAGGTTTGTCAAGTTGCACATTGTGGTATGGGGCATTGTCAAGTACTATTACTGCCATTGGTGGCAAACAATTTAACAGTTTATTCGTGACTCACTTTTCAAAATTTGCACTGTTCATTTGTCCATGATAATCTCCTACTGCAGAACCAGCTTTATACATCAATTCCGCATTTCTTAAAAATCTGGAACGAGAGCCAACGGTCACAATTATCAGTCTGTTGCCTGAATTTACATTTGTACAAACACCAAAATCGTCGTCGCTCTGTCAACATTTTCGAAAAGTGAGATCACTGTCTACCCACGTTTCATACAAATAAAATATGTTCTTTCCCTCTCTGTGAAGTCGTTTAATGTTTCTCAAATACTGTGTGGGCCAACGTACGATGTCAGGTCTCTCCAAAAGAAGTTTACGCTTTCTCCTACATTTTCTCCAGTGAAATGTCATCATATGCAGCAGCCTGCGCAGGGTCACGGCGCACCATGGAAAGTCAATTTTATGCCGTTATGCTAACAGTAGCTTCGGACAGGTTGGTACTATTTTCTCGAACAGTGTAAAACTCCTGCACATTTCTTCGTATTACACACATATAGAAATCATCAATATTCACCTTCTGCGCACATGTCCTCGGTCGGTGTTTCCCCGTCGTATGGAGAGGCGACGAAGAGCCGGCTTCTTCTCTGTCTTTCATTTGACGCCTAATTACTTTTATTAATGACTTGGACACTCCGGTATAATGAGCTGCTCCTTCTGTAGCACGAGCAAGAGGAACAGTTATCTGTTTAGATTTCGATTCGTCATCACAAACTTTAAGGACATTTGCTAACTTTAAGGACATTTGCTATCATTTCCCTAGCCTCGCTATGAACTGTTTTTCCTTTCTTTTGCAAATTAGACATCACAATTACGTACTTTTTAAACACAGGATCACTCGATGTACACGAAAAGAATTCACTGAGTATACTAAAACCAAGAAGGCATTACATATTTACAAAAGGAGAAATCGTCAGATGTTGACCAGATGTTTTTGAATGGGCTGTAAGTGAACTGGCCAGAGTGTCATAAACATGCCATAAATATTCAAGGCAGGGTGGTGGAACCGTCTCCAAGCCCGCTCCGTCTCATCCCACGGAGCGTTTCTGTATTGGCCCCATTGCCGAAGCTTAGCATTTCAAAACAACAACACATACATCGCTTCCTGAATGGCTGGAACTTGAAGCAGATTTCAAAGACTTTCTCCTACATTTTCTCCAGTGAAATGTCATCATATGCAGCAGCCTGCGCAGGGTCACGGCGCACCATGGAAAGTCAATTTTATGCCGTTATGCTAACAGTATGCTAGCACGTGCTTCAGAAGTTCGCGTTTCAAGTCTGGAGGCGAGAGTAAAGTAAAGCCAGGGCTCACCTGATCTATATTTAGAACAGGTTAAAGAACTTAAAGTATGACAAAAGGTGCCTTTTTTTGCAATTTACGTCCTCCAACGTTAAGTCATATCGGATGGAGAATGAAATTGGTGAAATGATACTCAAATGAGTCCGGGGTTCATGGAGCTTAGAGTTACCTGACATTCGTCTTTCAGGATAAGGCAAAACCCCGGAAAAAACTTATCCAGGTAACTCACCCTGACCGAGATTCGAGCTCGGGACCTCTGGAATGTGAGGCAGACATGCTACCATCTACGCTACCGCTCTGTCGTGCTGTACACGAATAAGGAATATTTTTGGGCCTAAGCCGCAAAGAAAGTTAAGGTATGTTTTTATAAAGGTGAAAGTCCTTAACTGTGAAACGACTAAGCAAGATTGTAGGATCTGTGTTACTTATAGTCAAATTAGGTAATTTCACGTCCTGCCTTAGGTTGGTACTCTCACCCCAATATTCACGGTAGCGCCAACATGGCGAGGTTTGTTGTCTTGATTCGGCAAATAAAGAAAACCACCTACAAAAACCTAAATATAGGTGGTGAGGGCAGGGAAGTGGGTGGATCCTGAATTGGTAATATCTCCAAACTATGCAATTTCTAAGGGTAAACTAATTAATATTATGCACATGAATAATGTATAGAAACTTGTGAAAATAAATTATAGTGAGTACAAAAATCATGAACTGGCATGGTCAGCTGAACTTTCGCGGTTTGAATTCCAGGCATGCCGTCGAGCTTTTTGTCTGATTCTTTTCAATCTTCATACTATTTTCGTATTGTCTCTTAGAGGTTAGGTTTTGTGAAACCTACAAATGAAAAAACAAAAGAAAAATGTACGCACTCGTTTATTTTCATAATGTGGCTTCACGGGTTTGTAGAATCAACAGTCTTGTTTGCAGAAATTTAAAATGCCCTTTATTGTAGTAAAAACACGCTTTGTACACCCTGACAGCAGCAAAATGACGTGACATTGACAAACAGCAGTCTTCAAAGTCGTCTCGTTTGCCCGCTACACGTAAACAAACGAAAGAAATTACTGCGGTACATCACATAACTGAACTCCACTGTACAACGACACTTTAACTCTCCTGCGTCTCACATTTTGCTGTCATTTATATCTCCCAGTTATTGTTCTAGAATGTAGTTGACAATTCGATAACAATCGCGACGGCAGCGTAAACTTCCACACTTCTCTCTGTCTCTTTCTCTCTCTCGGCAAGCGTCCAGCGCTGCGCGCCACTATCTCTTTCTTTCCTGCCCACACGCATAGCTCTGGCTTTGCGGCGGCTCCAACACAGCAATGCAATCGGTGACAATAACAACTCACTAATTGATATAAGTTATATTCCCAGCTACTTGTATGCATCTTAATCGCAATGGATGTTGTCAGAAATCATTTCAGTGCACATTTAATGATAATGTTCAAGTGCGAGTATGTATAGTGTTTAAATATTCAAATAATTAATATTTTCATTATTTTCTTCTCACTTATCACATAATTATCCAAAATCAATACGACAAAATTCTACTTTCTTTGTTTACCTTTTAAGGTTCTTTGCACCTGAGGGCGTGTGTAGTGCATTTCTGTCAGTTGCCTTCCCAGCCAATACGGGGGTGCTCTGAATAGTTTCCGACCTAATAATGGTATAAGAAATTTTTCAGATATTTTTTATTTTTCAACATAGTCTACTTGTAACTTTACAGACTTTTACGGGCGATGCTCCCCTCTCTGTAACCCGTCCAAATAGTACTCGGCGTTTTTCTCTGCAAAATAATTGTTCACGAAGGTGATTGCCTCTTCAATTGATGAAAATCTCTGTCCTCCGAGCGCAATTTTCAGATAAGGAAGCAAAAAGAAGGCGCTTGGGGCTAGATCTGGCGAGTAAGGCGGATGGTGAAAACAGTTCAAACCGTAATTCGTGGACTTTCGCCATTGCTACCGCTGAGGTGTAAGATGGTGCGTTGTCTTGGTGAAACAGGATTTTCTGTCTCTGTAAATGTAGCCTTTTTCCCGAAAGTTCTGCCTTCAGCTCGCTAAGTAATGATGCGTAGTATGCTCCTGTAATGGTTTTTCCAAATTGAAGAAACTCAATTAAAATAGCTCCACGATTATCCCAAAAAAAGTCGCCATCATCTTCAGAGCAAAAAAGAAACAGCATATTTTTGGAGCCGGTTCCCCCTTTGCAGTCCACTGTTTGGATTGTATTTTTGTTTCGGGTGTATATGATGTACCCAAGTTTCATCTACAGCAATTAATCGGCAACAAAACTCGGATTTATTGCGCCTAAACTGCGTCAACAGAGCGCTGGAAATGTTTATTCAAACACGACTTTGGTCTAACGTGAGCAAACGTGGCACCCAACACGCGGACAGCTTTCTCATGTGTAAATATTGATTTAATATATGACAAACACGTTCTTTTGATATGTTTATAGCCCCTATTATCTCTCTCACTTTACGTCTGCGGTCGTCTGGCACCATTTGGTGAACTTTGGCGATGTTTTCGTCGGTAGTTGCAGTTTTTGGACGTCCCGAACGTTCATCGTCTTCCAAGCTCTCACGTCCACGTTTAAATTCAGATGCTCAAAATTTCACTGTGGTAAATGATGGTGCAGAGTCCCCAAACACAGAATCCAACTCATCTTTGATTTACGTAGGCATATTGCTTTTAAAAAACAAATATTTAATGACAGCTCGATACTCGATTTTGTCCATTTTCATAAAAACCTCACATCAACACACTCAAAGGACTGTTACATAACAAATGAGCGCCCAAAGTGACTGAAACTTTGTTGAGTAACTGTCAACAGGTGAGCAACGAAATTCACTGGCTTTTATTTACGAGTGCTGCCATCTTTATGTTGAGGTCGGAAGCTTTACATACCACCCTCGTATATGTACATTAACCGCTTTTGTTATAAATACAATAACATTTCTTCATATTCTACATTACTACTGTCACCACTTCACAGAATTTAAATTGTATTATTGAGCAAATATGGCAATAATGGAAACTCAAAAACGAGAAAAGTATAATGGAAATTTTGTTCATAATCTATTTCTGGCAGAAAATATAGAATTGGAGAATAGAACTCAATCAATATTACCTTTCAGATTGCAGTGTTTGCATTTAAACAACAAAATCAAAAATATAGATGTCTCATAAGAAATATTTTTTTAAGAAAAACAATTACCTGAAGCGTGTTCTGACAATCAATTAACTAATTTTCAAAGTATAGACCATTAGATTCTATGGTCTTTGAGCCTTGGTTCAGAGAGGTTTATTATTCCACGATGCTACTAGTTTCTGGTTTTTGATGTGAAGAATTCGGCGACACCCACTTACACTTCTTCAATGTTGTCAAAATTACTTCCACGTAGAAAATGGGCCATGGATCGAAAAAGATGGTGCAAGAACAGGGCTGTATGGTGGGTGTGGCAGCAGTTCGATTTCTCCCAATTCATGAATTTTTTCCACGGTTGTTCGTGTAGTATATATGGGGTGTTGCAATAGAACTCTATTTCGGTTAACAAATGTTGGGTATCTCCGTCTCAAACATTCATAAACTCGGTCCAGTTGTTTAGAATAAAGATCCGTATCAATCGTCCGCCCGTTTGGAACAAACTCGCAGTGAATCACACCTTCAGAGTTCCACCACAGGTACATCATTACTTTGAGACAGAACTGATTCATTTAAGGACGACTTAGGCAGGTATACGTTTCGAGGCATCAGGGTTCGGTTATATACCCATTTTTCATCAAAAAAGACAATTCTCCTAACAAATGTATCATCCCTGGGATTACGGATCAGCTGACGACGGATATCCACGCTACAATAAAATAAGACCTGAAGCTCTCCTGGCGACGAATACGCTCACTTTATTCTCTAGCAGCAATATACAGTCTATAGCGTGCCTTGTCAACGAACATGATTACAACACAAATACAAAGGAAATAAAACAAAAATTTCTTGCAAGAAGGTTATTGCAACGTTTTGACATCCAGAAACTTGATCTACTATTAGAATAAAGTTTATTCAGATGTTTTGACAACGTTTTCGTCACATTCACATCAGCAGTATGTGATAAACAGCAAAGAAAAATTGTAACAGTGGGTCGATTGTCACTTGTCAAACTGTTGTCTTTTGTCTGTTAAAGTGCTGCAGCATGGCCATTTATGTATATTCTTTATACACTAAAATGTTACCGGCTTTTGTTTTATTGTTCGGCAGACTACAGCAACTGTTTATATTGTATGGAGTAACGTAGCAGCTACTTTTTTATCATAGCATTCTTAAGTAAACATTGTCAGAGTTCTTTGTAAACCTGCTCTTTAATTCCAATGTGTTTGTAGTCAATTACAAAGCTTTTGTAAATCCTTTCAAATAATAAGACCTGAAGATTTCTTGGTGACGAATACGCTCACTTTCTTCTCGAGCGGCCAGCCAGGTGAAAAGATGATTAGATATCAACGTTTCGGGAATGTACATCTCTCCTGTCATCAAGATATTTATAAAATGTTATAACCACAGATAAATCACTGGATATTACACAAACAAAACAAAGACAAAACACTATCAAAATTCGCATTACTGAACAAAAGACTGTTTTCAGTAAATTAAATGCCAGGTCAGGAGATGGCATGAGTATAGAAAATTGTGTCAAAGAAACGTAACTACTTAACTTGATTATCAAGCTGTATTGATCCGTTTACATTGCTAAAGTATAACACCATTGTATTGTGAGTGTTTGAAGCACATATGTAGTATTTATAACAGAATGGCCCTAGATAAGCTGAACGCGGGTGCTTTTACAGCATCACAGATCAGAAAATTAATGTGTGACCTCAATTTTGAGAATAAAATGAACCAAACAGAAAAGCGTGCCTGGCAGAGCTACAAATATCTAAACAACTTCTTAGGAAACACAAGGAGTTAAGATTATAAAACTAAAGTGAACAGCATGTTGGAGTACTTGAGAAAACTTGGTTGTTGCACTCCACATTGCTGACTTGGATTTTACAGTGAAGCACACGGTGAACGTTTCCACCAGGACTTGAGAAGGTACCATGGTTGTTAACTGCAGAAGTTCTACTTCAATTAGTCCGAGACCCGTACGTCTAAAGACCCTGGCCTCCTTCAACCAGGGAGTTACCGAGCAGTCCCAGAACGGCGCCCGGCGCCTCCGTGGGGATTTCCATGGCGCAAGACCTACAGACTAACACGCCCCTGCCCCCATCTGCTCCTGTGGACTCAAGACGGGATGGAAGTGGATACGCCACTTACGCGCGCCAACTCCAAAATGGGAAGGCTACCGATATGACCTCGCTGTGGCCGCCTGGTGATCTAGCACACCTTCTACTAACTATGCAGGTTAGTACGCGGCAATATTAACGGCTTCCCTCAACGCCGTCCGGAAACGTACCCAATCTCCCCCCGGTATCGGGAACCACTGCCCCCTCGAGTCCAAACCAACCCGAACAACTCCCAATCAGGGAGAGGCTCGTATGTTCGGCCCGAGTTTCCTCTAGTAACGTCAGAGGTACCACAGTGCTAAGGGTCCGCAGCGCCCGCACCATGTCAGCTGAAGGGGATGGATCTCCTCCCTTACGGGAAAGGTACCATGGTGGATGGAGTGTTAACATGATGGCAGACTTTTGCTGGTCTCTGAAAAGAGAACAAAATCTTGATACGCATGGAAGACGTGCAAAAAGAATAAAATTTCTTCCTAGTTAGGTCACTGTTTTTTTTTCTATCTAATGTTGATAATACTTGTAAAATGTGCATACGCTGTGTTTAAAATGACATAATTACATACATCTTTATACACACCATCCTCTTGATCATAATCGTGATCTTGTAGAAGTGTATAAATATATAGTACTAATAGATGAATATAAAATTTATGTTTTCACTTTTTTGAAAAATCTGGACATGGAAACGGATGACATATTTGAAATCAGTGTCCCAAAATTAGGGGGAAATAATAGGCAGAAACAAAACATCAATTAACATCGTTAGGTAAGACTAGCAGATATCCCTAGGCTCCATGGATCCTGGACTCATTTAAACATAATTTCACTTTTCCCAGTTAATTGATGGAAATTAATCATTTCTTCACACTAGCCATATATAGGCTAAGATATTGGATTGATAGAGTCGACATGAAAAAGTCAATGCCACGGCCAGGATTTGAACCACAGATCTAATGGTTTCTGTCAAGTCGCTCTTGAATTTTTCATGTTGACCCTATCAAAGTTGAAATTTAAGTTTGGCCTCTTCCAAGTATAAAGAAAAGATTCAAGAATTTTCCCACCTTAACCACCCTTTAACTGAAAAAGAAAGACTTTCTCCAAATGGCTCAAACAGTTCTGCTTAAAGTAACATACCCAACTCGGTAGTGTAGATGGTGGTTTACCTGCCTCACATTCAAGTGGTCCCGAGTTCGAATCTCAGTCAGGGTGAGTTACTCCATTAAGGTTTTTTTTCCCGGTTTTCCCCTTATTCTGGAAAAAAATGAAATGTGTAGTGTTTAACTCCCGCTTTTACTACATACGGCACCGCAGTCGGTGAAATGATGATGTATGAGATGAAGATGGAGCACCGTCGGAATGAGATGGCGGGGGAAACCGGAGGCCCCGGAGAAAACCCGCACGAGCGTCATGTTGTCCGCCACAAATCTGAATTTGCGGTCGCTTGGGATCGAACCCGGGCCGCCTTGGTGAGAGCCAAGTGGTCTAACCACTGAGCCACGGCGTGGCCATCCTTATTCTGGAAGACGAATGTCGGATAACTCTAGGCTCTATGGACCCCGGGCAAATTTGAGCATCATTTCACCCATTGCATTCATCGTCCGATATGACTTAACTATGGAGGACGTAATTTTTTTTTTTTTAAAAGTAACATGTTTAAGATATTTTAATGACAAATGAAATGTTTATTTTGAATTTTCTGAGAATCTCTTCAGAAGTGCTCTTATTTCTCAATGACCTCGTAAACTATACGAACTAGACTAATTTTACTACATAAAAATATATTGTATCACACAAGATCTTGTGAATGAGCAGAATTTACAGAAATTCCCTTTTTTAACGATTTCAAAGATGTTCTTTGTTATAGGTTTGAATTTACAAATGTGTATAATTCTTTCAAGTGATAAGTTGGTTTTTCTTATCGTTATGCAAACAGAATACTAGTTCAAAGCCATCACATAGGGCCTGTATTACGATCTCCGGCTACTAGCGGAAGTTTGTTACCTTTCAGTTATTAATAAATATTGGTTAGGTTCAGTGCCTCGTATTACGAGCTCGATTTACCTGCAAGTATGTTACCCTATGTATTATGGTGGATGGGAACGGTTGGCAATATTTCCCACTAGGATTTTACCTTGTTTGCAACGTTTAGAACGTGTAATTAACTGGAAAACGAAACACATGTAGTAGCATCAGGCGTCTTGTTTTAACTTCTTATTAGCTGTTTTCGGTATATTTTGGTGATATTTTCATTAATAGTTCATTCGTAATGAGATTTAGCATAATTCGTTTACAGTTTAGATTTTTCCATAGCGTTAGATTCTTTTTCATGGCGTTAGGTTAGTGTTATAGGTTATATAGGTTGCATTAGTTTAGTGTTATTATAGACTAGGTGAGATATATGGTGAATATATGGAATGCCTTGTTAATATATGAACACCAAGAGATTTCCAGTCCATAGAAATTTAAAATAAACTAAAATAACATAACTGTTATTAATTCTAATAATAGTACCTATTGCACAAATATAATTTGACTAAAATCATTTTGTTAGTAGCTTATCCTCATGAATAAATCACCTCTTCTTATATAAATTATCTTTTCACAGAGGTATATGCAAAGAGAGAATGTCTACAAATTACAAGTCATCCATGAATAAAAGCAAGGTTATAAAATATGCATTCTGGGACCAGTAACTTGGTATCTTATTTCTTAAATTCAATATATTTGGCTAGTTATGAAGGAATAACTATGAATGTCAGGTAACTCTAAGCTCTATGTACCCTGGTGTTATTTGTACATCGTTTCATTCATCGTCCGATATGACAACGTTGGAGGATTTGCCCTATCCTAAACGATGAATGTCAGGTAACTCTAAGCTCTATGTACCCTCCACTCATTTGCACATTATTTCATTCATCGTCCGATATAACTTAAATTTGGATGATTTCCCTTATCCTGAACGATGAATGCCTTGTAACTCTAAGATCTATGTACCCTGCAGTCATTTAAAAAATCATTTCATTCATCGTCCGATATCACAACGTTGGAGGTATTCCCTTATCCTGAAAGATGAATGTCAGGTAACTCTAAGCTCTATGTGCCCTCCACACATTATTTCATTCAACATTATATATAACTTAAAGTTGTATGTTTCCTCTTATACTGAAAGATGAATGTCTTGTAACTTTAAGCTCTATGTACCCTGGAGTCATTTGAAGATCATTTCATTCATTCTCCGATATAACAACGTTGGAGGTTCTCCTTATCCTGAAATATGAATGTCAGGTAACTCTAAGTTCTATGAACCCTCCACTCATTTGAACATTATTCCATTGTTCCTCTGATATGACAGTGTTGGAGGTTTTCCCCTATCCTGAACGATAAATGTCTTGTAACTCTAAGCTCTATGTACCCTGGAGTCATTTGAAGATCATTTCATTCATCAAGCGATATGAAAACGTTGGAGGTTTTCCCCTATCCTGAAATATGAATGTCAGGTAACTCTAAGTTCAATGTACCCTCCACTCATTTAAACATTATTTCATTGATCCTCCGATATGACAGCGTTGGAGGTTTTCCCCTATCCTGAACGATTAATGTCAGGTAACTCTAAGCTCTATGTACCCTCCACTCATTTGCACATTATTTCATTCATCGTCCGATATAACTTAAATTTGGATGATTTCCCTTATCCTGAACGATGAATGCCTTGTAACTCTAAGATCTATGTACCCTGCAGTCATTTAAAAAATCATTTCATTCATCGTCCGATATCACAACGTTGGAGGTATTCCCTTATCCTGAAAGATGAATGTCAGGTAACTCTAAGCTCTATGTGCCCTCCACACATTATTTCATTCAACATCCTATATAACTTAAAGTTGTATGTTTCCTCTTATACTGAAAGATGAATGTCTTGTAACTCTAAGCTCTATGTACCCTGGAGTCATTTGAAGATCATTTCATTCATCGTGCGATATGAAAACGTTGGAGGTTTTCCCCTATCCTGAAATATGAATGTCAGGTAACTCTAAGTTCAATGTACCCTCCACTCATTTAAACATTATTTCATTGATCCTCCGATATGACAGCGTTGGAGGTTTTCCCCTATCCTGAACGATTAATGTCAGGTAACTCTAAGCTCTATGTACCCTCCACTCATTTGCACATTATTTCATTCATCGTCCGATATAACTTAAATTTGGATGATTTCCCTTATCCTGAACGATGAATGCCTTGTAACTCTAAGATCTATATACCCTGCAGTCATTTAAAAAATCATTTCATTCATCGTCCGATATCACAACGTTGGAGGTATTCCCTTATCCTGAAAGATGAATGTCAGGTAACTCTAAGCTCTATGTACCCTCCACTCATTTGCACATTATTTCATTCAACGTCCTATATAACTTAAAGTTGTATGTTTCCTCTTATACTGAAAGATGAATGTCTTGTAACTCTAAGCTCTAAGTACCCTGGAGTCATTTGAAGATCATTTCATTCATTCTCCGATATGACAACGTTGGAGGTTCTCCTTATCCTCAAATATGAATGTCAGTAACTCTAAGTTCTATGAACCCTCCACTCATTTGAACATTATTCCATTGTTCCTCTGATATGACAGTGTTGGAGGTTTTCCCCATTCCTGAACGATGAATGTTTGATAATTCTAAGCTCTATGTACCCTGGAGTCATTTGAAGATCATTTCATTCATCGTCCGATTTGACAACTTTGGAGGTTTTCCCTTATTCTGAAAGATGAAAGTCAGGTAACTGTAAGCTCTATGTACCCTGGTCTCATTTGTACATCGTTTCATTCATCGTCCGATATGACAACGTTGGAGGTTTTCCCCTATCCTGAACGATGAATGTCAGGTAACTCCAAGCTCTATGTACCCTCCACTCATTTGCTCATTATTTCATTCGTTGTCCGATATAAATTAAAGTTGGATGTTTTCTCTTATCCCGAAAGATGAATGTCATGTAACTCTAAGCTCTATGTACCCTCCTCTCTTTTGCACATTATTTCATTCATCGTCCGATATAACATAAAGTTGGATGTTTTCTCTTATCCTGAAAGAGGGATGTCTTGTAATTCTAAGCTCTGTGTACCCTGGAGTCATTTGAACATAATTTCATTCATCGTCATATATGACAACTTTGGAGGTTTTCCCATATACTCAACGATGAATGTCAGGTAACTCTAAGCTCTATGCACCCTGGACTCATTTGAACATCATTTCATTCATTGTGCGATGTGACAACGTTGGATATGGTCCCCTATCATGAACGATGAATGTCTGGTAACTGTAAGCTCTATGTACCCTGGAGTCATTTGAAGATCATTTCATTCATCGTCCGATATGAAAACGTTGGAGGTTTTCCCTTATTCGGAAAGATGAATGTCAGGTAACTGTAAGCTCTATGTACCCTGGTCGCATTTGTACATCGTTTCATTCATCGTCCGATATGACAACGTTGGAGGTTTTCCCCTATCCTGAACGATGAATATCAGGTAACTCTAAGCTCTATGTACCCTCCACTCATTTGCTCATTATTTCATTCATTGTCCGATATAACTTAAAGTTGGATGTTTTCTCTTATCCTGAAAGATGAATGTCATGTAACTCTAAGCTCTATGTACCCTCCTCTCATTTGCACATTATTTCCTTCATCGTCCGATATAACATAAAGTTGGATGTCTTCTCTTATCCTGAAAGATGGATGTCTTGCAACTCTAAGCTCTGTGTACCCTGGAGTCATTTGAGCATCATTTCATTCATCGTCATATATGACAACTTTGGAGGTTTTCCCATATCCTAAACGATGAATGTCAGGTAACCCTAAGCTCTATGCACCCTGGACTCATTTGAACATCATTTCATTCATTGTTTGATATGACAACGTTGGATGTGGTCCCCTATCATGAACGATGAATGTCTGGTAACTCTAAGCTCTATGTACCCTGGAGTCATTTGAAGATCATTTCATTCATCGTCCGATATGACAAAGTTGGAGGTTTTCCCTTATTCTGAAAGATGAATGTCAGGTAACTGTAAGCTCTAGGTACCCTGGTCTCATTTGTACATCGTTTCATTCATCGTCCGATATGACCACGTTGGAGGCTTTCCCCTATCCTAAACGATGAATGTCAGGTGACTCTAAGCTCTATGTACCCTCCACTAATTTGCACATTATTTCATTCATCGTCCGATATAACTTAAAGTTGGATGTTTCCTCTTATCCTGAAAGATGAATGTCTTGTAACTCTAAGCTCTATACCCTGGAGTCATTTGAAGATCATTTCATTCATCGTCCGATATGACAACGTTGGAGGTTTTCCCTTATCCTAAAATATGAATGTCAGGTAACTTTAAGCTCTATGCACCCTCCACTCATTTGCACATTATTTCATTGATCGTACAATATGACAGCGTTGGAGGTTTTCCCCTATCCTGAACGATGAATGTCTGGTAACTCTAAGCTCTATGTACCCTGGAGTCATTTGAAGATCATTTTGTTCATCGTCCGATATGACAGCGTCGGAGGTTTTCCCTCATCCTGAAAGATGAATGTCAGTAACTCTAAGCTCTATGTACCCTCCACTCATTTGCACATTATTTCATTGATCATCCGATATGAAGCGTTGTAGGTTTTTCCCTATCCTGAACGATGCATGTCTGGTAACTCTAAGCTCTATGTATCCTCCACTCATTCGCACATTATTTCATTCATCGTCCGATATGACAACGTTGGAGATTTCCCCTATCCTAAACGATGAATGTCAGGTAACTCTAAGCTCTATGTACCCTCCACTCATTTTCACATTATTTCATTCATCGTCCGATATAACCTAAAGTTGGATGTTTTCTCTTATCCTGAAAGATGGATGTCATGTGACTCTAAGCTCTGTGTACCCTGCAGTCATTTGAACATCATTTCATTCATCGTCCGATATGACAACGTTGGGGGTTTTCTCTTATCGTGAAAGATGAATGTCAGGTAACTCTAAGCTCTATGTACCCTGGTCTCATTTGTACATCATTTCATTCATCGTCCGATATGACAGCTTTGGAGCTTTTCCCCTATCCTGAACAATGAATGTCAGGTAACTCTAAGCTCTATGCACCCTGGACCCATTTGAACATCATGTCATTCATTGTCCGATATGACAACGTTGGAGGTTTACCCTTATCCTGAACGATGAATGTCAGGTAACTCTATTCTCTATGTACCCTGGACACATTCGAAAATCATTTCATTCATGGTCTGATATTACTTAACATTGGAGGATTTCCCTTATACTGAAATATTAATGTCAGGTAACTCTAAGCTCTATGTACCCTGGACTCATTTGAACATTATTTCATTCATCGTTCGGTTTGAGTTAACTTTGGAGGACGTAAATATCACTTTCACCTTTGTTCAACAGGCATACATAGCAATTGTTGCTTTTTCTTATGTTTTGTGTGCATATGTATGCCATAAACGTGAAATTTTATATTAGTACGTTGTTACACATCTAATCCGAAGGTTAACATAAGCTGTAATAACAACGTGATATTTGAACCGAGAAAACTTTGTAGTACTTTATTTCCTTATAGGCAGTTGGGATGGTACAAAGTACAGTGAAGGGAGAGTCAAACGATTTACGACCTAATCGTTATGTGATAACTTAGTAATTTGTTTTACTCTTTTTCTGTGTCTGATCTTATCAATTATAATTTCTTAGACTTATAATGACTTATGCTTTTTTTTGGTTGTTTTTTTTTCTTTGTTTGGCGGCCGTTCTCCTTTGGAACATACTGAAGGTGTTAACTCGTTATCTTTGGGTTTTTTATCATTATATCACGCACACATTCACACTCTCATTCATACTTCCAGACTCTGGGGAAAATGGGGAATTATCTTGGTCGGAGAAGAATCCCCACCCCCACCGCCGGGAATCAAACCCAGGACTCCTAGCACGGTAGGCAGGTGCTCTACCGAACTTATGTTTTATTTCATATTTTGAAATTATTCAATTTTGGTTGCTTTAACTTCAATGGTCCTATCGGCGGCTGTTCTCCTTTGGAGCATATCGAAGGTATTAACTCGTATTCATTGGGTTTTAATCATTAGATCCAGTACACATTTCCATTGTGATTCATACTTCCAGACTCTGGGAAGATGAGGAATTATCTTGGTTGGGAAAAAAAATTCCAACCGCATGCGGTAACCGAACCCAGGAGCCCTTGCACAGCTGGCAGGTGTACCACCGACTGAACTACGGAGTCAGCCGTAAGCGTTTTTTCTTCTTATGTGATGGAAAGAGTGCGCGGGCGACTGGTATTTGTTTTAAAGGATCTGCTCCATAGGCAGTGTTTTGTTTTGTTGGAGCGATCTTTCTTTTCGAAGAATGAAACTACCTGAGACAGTTGAGTGTAATACGATTGCGTTTCTTCAGTCTAAGTGAGAAATCGGGCTTCTTTTTGGAATCGGAGGTATGTAATTGCTCCATATCTGGCACTTTATTATTTTTGAGTTAGTTTAAGATAGATTTATAACGAATGTGCTTTGAAATTGGCCCAGAAACTTGCACAGTAGGAAAGTGCAGACTTTCTTACATCCATGATCCCCCTTGTTGTCATGATAGTTACTTAATCAGTGCTGCAAACGGGCAACAATAAATACCACTACAATAGCGGGCGAAGCGGATTGAATTAAGGCTGTGGATTCATTGTTTTCTATTTTGCGTCTCCACCATTAAGTCATAGCAGACGATAAATGAAATGGCTAAAGTGATGATCAAAAAAATGGCGTATGGTACCACTAAATCTATGCGGGCGCTGTAGGAAAAGCAGTTCATATGTGGAAAATGTGCCTGAGATACATAAAGATATGAATATGCAAATATAGATATGTATTCTTACGTTCTCATGGTTACATTATGTACTGAAATTGAATGTTCTACCATTGTTTTGTTTATTCCGATTCGTCCGCTATTAATCCTATTCATCCACCAAATGCGCGCGATTGGGATCAGTTTCCGCTCGGAATAAACATGAAAACGAAAATATACAGAACATTTGTTATTGAAAAACTTAGCATTTAACATAATCAGGAATGTCAAGGCTTCAATATAAAGTAAAAACTTTCATATTTACGTGACAAATAGGGCTTTTGTAAAATATTTTTAAAATATTCCTCCAATTCACCCGCGCTTAACTTCTTCTATTAACAGGATGTCGTAAACTATAGTGGCCGATTTCAGCAACAGATGTTAAGACTCAACACGAGTTTAGAAATAGTTATAACAAAAATTGCATTTCACCTACAAGTGTTAGCTTATAGCTAGTGTTAAATTGTAAGTAGTCAAGATGGCGGGCGTGAACGCAGCTGTTAAAGTCGATTTGCTATATTTAAGACCGTCTAAATGGCATTCGTAATAGAGTACTGCCTATGAGGAAAAATGATTTTGAGGAGCTATCAGAAGAAAATGTTCTACAGAGGTATAGACTGTCGAAACAAGTTGCTATGAAGGTTACGGTGGAAGTACAAGAGAAGTTAGAACATGCATCGAAAGAAATATGCCGATCTCGCCTTGGCTTCAAGTATTAATAACTTTGCGATTTTATAATTCACTGAATTATACGGATAAAACACTGTCCACCTCCCATCTTGAAACGATCAGGTCACCCGTCACTTGTCCTTCTTGACACCTCGTTTCAAATTTATGTAATACTGAGTTAAAACATGCACCGAAAGGAACATGCAGATCTCACCCTTGCTTCAAGTATTAATAACTTTGCGATTTTGTAATTCACTGAATTCTGTGGATAATACACTGTCCACGTACCGTCATGAAACGTTCAAGTCACTCCTCACTTGTCCTTCTTCGCTCTTCGTTTTAAATTTACGTGATAGTGAGCTAGAACATGCATCGATAGGAATATGCCGATCTCGCCTTTGCTTCAAGTATCAATAACTTTGCGATTTTATAATTCACTGAATTCTGTGGATAATTCACTGTCCACCTCCCGTCATAAAACGTTCAAGTCACTCGTCACTTGTCCTCCTTCGATCCTCGTTTTAAATTTACGCAATACTGAGTTAGAACATGCATCGAAAGGAATATGCCGATCTCGCCTTTGCTTCAAGTATTAATAACTTTGCGATTTTATAATTCACTGAATTCTGTGGATAATTCACTGTCCACCTCCCGTCATAAAACGTTCAAGTCACTCGTCACTTGTCCTCCTTCGATCCTCGTTTTAAATTTACGCAATACTGAGTTAGAACATGCATCGAAAGGAATATGCCGATCTCGCCTTTGCTTCAAGTATTAATAACTTTGCGATTTTATAATTCACTGAATTATGTGGATAAAACACAGTCCATCTCCTGTCTTGAAACGTTCAAGTTACTCGTCACTTGTACTTCTTCGATCCTCGCTTTAAATTTACGCAATACTGAATTAGAACATCATGGAAAGGAATATGCCGATCTCGCCTTTGCTTCAAGTATTAATAATTATGTGATTTTGTAATTCACTGAATTTTGTGGATAATATACTGTCCACCGCCCGTCTTGAAACGTACCGGTCACTCGTCACTTGTCCTTCTGCGCTTCTTGTTTAAAATTTACGTGATATTCTGCTAAAAACATGCATCGACAGGAATATGCCGATCTCGCCCTTGCTTCAAGTATTAATAACTTTGCGATTTTATAATTAACTGAGTTATGTGGATAATAAATACACAGTCCACCTCCCGTTTTGAAACGTTCAAGTTACTCGTCACTTGTCCTTCTTCGCACCTCGTTTTAAATTTTCGTAATACCGACAAAGTTGTTTCGTGCTTTTAGCAGTGGCACCTGCATTTAAATTAAATTTGGTTTCAGGTTTTCCCACGTGATATCTTTCTCTTTTACATTTACAGCATCTGTCCTCTTATTTTCCACGATATCCTTATGTTTCATCACCAATTTTATTAATAATTCTTTCTCCATCGACGAGAAATTTGTCTCGCGGCTTTTGTGTACGATTTTGTTTACCCGAAATTTGTTCAGCTGTGTGCAGACGAAAATGAAAACAAAAGCGTATCGCAGTACTTTCATAAAATAATACGACTCGTCCTTAGCCCACTAAAGCTGTAATATTCACAAGTATCTTGTGGTTAACATGTGTTTGTTAACATTTCCACAAAACAGGTTGGTGAAATGCAAGAAACTTAACAGCTTTGTTAGCGGTGTGACAATTGTTACCTTACATTCGTTAACGTCGGTTTTAATATCTGTTGATGCAATCGGGTACAGGAGAATCATTTGGGTACACACAAATGCATATGGTATAGTGGATATGTTTCCAGTATGTAAACCATATTTCGTGTAACGAATGATACAACCCAGACCGCGAAGCTATGCAGATATAAAGTAATGAAGAATTATATAAAATCCAATTGCTCTGTTAAAAGAATGCCAATAACAGCTATGTTAAAATAAATACCTCATCTCATCATTGTTATTGGTTTTGGATATTCAAACAATTATATACATATTTTATTTGTTTCTTCTGATGTCATAAAAACAATATTGAATTGTAAATTTAACAAAAGAAATCTGCGTTCTACTTTCTGTACTGCGTTCTACTTTCTGTACTGCATTCTTACAGAAAATTCTCAAAAAAGTCATCGTAATGCATGTTTTAAGTTCCCCTAAATTCAAAACGAGCATATTTAGTAAAAAATCTGTGTTTTCTCCCCCTCTTCTTCTGTATATCTAATATACAGTATGCGCAGGATAAGTTGAGCGCTGGATTTACGGCGTGGTGCGGGCAGAGGAGAAGAAGCGAGAGCTAACGCTCTTTTATTTCTGCAGTGTGGACCTTGAAAAACACAGTTCAGCAACATAGCGTGTAAGATAAGCGAAGATATCACAAGTATCGTTGCATCCTCTGAAAACATTCCTTAATTTGCCCACGCCAACTCAGTTGCATTCAGATCACAGTTATACAGCGGTCGACGAATAATAATGTGTTCCCTTCCGAGAGCCATAACATCCACAAATGTTCATACAAATATAAATCATTTTCAACTAAATGTTAACCACCAAACCCGTAACAAGGATAAACTGGCAATTCAAGTGCACCAAACGAGCCTTTATGAAGGAAGCTTTAACTACAAAGGGACATGTTATATAATAAACTTCCAAATTCATTTAAACAAGCTGCATCATTAAAACTCTTAAAGAATAAGGTTAAGAAATTGTTGCATGCACACTGTTTTATGAATTTTTAAAACTATAACCACGTAAATGAGCACTGGGAGCATAGTACATTCACAAACCTGTAGTATTCATATTATGACATTGGCTGTAGTAAATTAGTCTATGCAAATAACACATGACACTGCAAACAACACATCACACTGCTTAGTGTGTATATTGTATGAAATCAATTTGACTTTATGTATATACTGTATTTATACATTTTGACGTGTCTCATAACATATACATGTTGCCAAGGACGAACCAAAATCCTAATTCTAACATTCGATTGTTGTAAACTGGTTAGCTTTATTAACCTCGAAATTCATTAAAACTAAACGTGACGGACATGATAAAGCTTAGCGTATTAGCCACTAGATGTCAGTGTATAGCGCATTTCAAATTTCAAAGTTGTCATCACCCGCCTCGGTAGCGCAGATGGTAGCGTATGTGCCTCACGTTCAAGAAGTCCCGAGTTCGAATCTCGGTCAGGGTGAGCTACCTAGATAAGGCTTTTTTCCGAAGTTTTCCCTTATCCTGATAAACTAAATGTCGGGTAATGCTAAGCTCCAGGGACCCCGAACTAATTTGATTATCATTTCACCCATTTCATTCATCGTCCGATAAAAAAGAGTTGTCATCTATGTTTACGGAGTTAATTGAAATTTACCGAATGAGGACTTGGAACCAGAACGCTCCTCTTATCACGCGCATATAGTATATATAATGTGACTGCGTGGGTTACATAGATTCCGAAATCTGGTTTACAGAAATTTAGAACAACTTTTGCTGCAGTAAAAAGACGTAAAATTGACAGTCGGCTGTCTTCAAGGCTGACTCGGTGTTTTGCTGCACGAAAACAAATGAAAGAAATCACTGCGGCACACTTCAATCGTCGACTGTCGCAGTAGCCAACAAACAACTGTTGTTCTAATACCTTGCGTGTATTTATACCTCCCCAGCTACCGTTTTTAGAACGCCGCAGACTTTCCGAGAACTTTCGCGGCAACAACAATGAACCGAACGTCCTGGAGCCTCTCATTGTCTCTGTCCTGCCCACGCGCCTGGCTCCGGCTTGTGTCAGCAGCACAATAATGCGACACGGAGACAGTATGCACATATCTGAGAACAAATAACTCAAACGAAAGTTGTTTTAAATAGCACAATTTCACAATCGCAAGCTACCATTTACATCGAATTATTTTATTATTTAAAAATTCCTCTAATGCTTTCCACAGCAATTTTCGGGGGACATTGTCGTATGCCTTTTCAAGGTCAATGAAGATGAGTTCAACATATCTATATTTCATCTTACATTTTTCTAATATTTGCCGTATAATAATAAATAATCTATATATAATAATATATAATATAATATAATACAATATAATATAATATAATACAATATAATACAATATAATATAATATAATATAATATAATATAATATAATATAATATAATATAATATAATATAATATAATATAATATAATATAATATAATATAATATAATATAATATAATATAATATAATATAATATAATATAATATAATATAATATAATATAATATAATATAATATAATATAATATAATATAATATAATATAATATAATATAATATAATATAATATAACATAATATAATATAATATAACATAATATAATATAATATATATTATATATTATATATAATATATAATAATCTATATATAATCTATCTATAATCCAAACTAATCCTGCTTCAAGATGGTGCCACCGCGTGGTGCATCATCATAGCATGTACGAGGGCTGTTCAATAAAGAATGATCACAAAATGCTTTGAAAACATAACTTTACTCATCCTCACAATTTAGATGGTCCTTCTCAAAATAGTCTCCCCTGAATGCGATGTACTTGTCCCAGCCTTTTTTCCACTCTTCAAACACATGCTGGAAACCATTTATGAGAGATCCTTCAAAATAGCCTCCGCAGCCCTTACCACTGCTTCTGATAATGGATAATGCCTCCCACGAAAGCGTTTCTTCAAGTTAGGGAATAGAAAAAGTCACATAGGGCTAAATCTGGACTATAGGGAGGGTGAGGGATGCACTTCACGTTGATTTTTGCAAGATATTCAGCAACAACATTGGCAATATGCGGCCGCTCATTATCGTGGTGTGGCATCCAGCCTACTTCACGGAAATGTGTTATTTTGCACCTGATACGGACTTGCAATGTTTTCAGGAAATCCCTGTAGTATTCTCCAGTTACTGATGTGTGTGCAGGTACAACATGCTGGTAAACCATTCCATGAATATCAAAGAATGAGATGACCATAACTTTCCCAGCAGAAGCAACCACTTTTGCTTTTCTGGGGTTTGGTGATGAAGAAGATTTCCACACTGAGCTTTGCTATTTGCTCTTAAGGATCAAAATGATGTAGCCAAGTTTCATCAGCAGTGATTACGTTTGAAAGAAACTCCGGATCTTCCCCTAACATCAACTTCAACTGCATGTTACCTCAATTGCAGCGGTAGGCGATACTAAACATGTGTGAACTTGCCTGGTTCTCACAGGCGGGAAACAGGAGTACCAACAATGAAAGTACTACGGTTTGTTTGTTTCATATTAAGCTAACAGAGTATAATAAGTTTGAATTTAAGTGCGAAAAGTTATGACCGTAAAAACTTATGATCATTCTTTATTGAACAGCCCTCGTACAAACACCATCATCGCAACGAATACCACTTCAAGACGGCTTCCCAGTCTGGATCTTCAAGATAATCTACTCGGGCATCATCTCACCACAATCCTTCGATAATATTTATTCAAAGTAAAGATGTGAGCAGCATATGACATTCCTGCTGTGAAGCCTCACTGTTCTTCAGAGCCCATCAATTCCATCTCCTAACGATTTATAGTAATCTCCCTAAAGTCTTCATCATGGGGTTTGTGATACAAATTCCCCTATTATTGCTACAATTTTTCCTCCCTGCTTTTTTGTATATAGAAATGAAATATCCCAATTTCATTTCATCTGGAATTTTTTTTCCATGAAGAATGTTGTTCATAAATTTAGTCAATAGCCTAATTACCTTTTGGCCCTCCATATTTTAAAATTTCTAAATTAATTTCTCCTGGTCCTGGAGCGGTTTTATTTTTCCCTTGGTAAATTGCAAATTCTACTTCATCATAACTAACTTCTAAATCCGTCCCTTCGTATTCTCATGTTTCTGTGTCTATAAAAGTTCTCTTCTATCCGCATTTAACAATTTTTAGTGTTCCTTCCAGCCTACCATATGAATCATTTGCATGTTTGTCTTATGTGTTTCTCATTGCCACATATTGTTTAGTACTTTACATACCTCTGCTAATTTTGGAAGCCTGATTTACAATTTATTCTGGCGCATGTGCTGTCACACGTTTCATTTTTGTCAGATTACCAAAGAAGGTATTCAGATGGACGCCAGAAGGAAGAAATAAGAAGGAAAAATCTAATGATCAGTGGATGGACAAAATGAAAAAGTGTATGCGTCAAAAATAACTACTTGATGTAGATGCAATGGGATTGGGATTTCGTTACGGAGGGGATTCGGTACGTAGGACACCATGCTGGGCCCATTGTTCCTATGCCCCCAGGTGGGGGCATCACCAGGAAGAGCGAATAGGCGAAGGAGACATGGGGCAGCCACCCCAAGGAACCACGACCGAACAGAGGGCAGGGTACCTTCAGTTTACTTGGAGAGAGGCTTCCCGCAACAGACCACGACAACGAACTCGCTCCCCTACAGCGGGACGGCAACGAGCCCAGCAGTCAAACCCCAAAGGTACCTGACTGGTAATCCGAGCCCCAAAGGTTCCTGGCGGGCGATCCGAGCCCCAAAGGCTCCTAGCTGGCGATCCGAGCCCCAAAGGTCCCTCGCTGGCGATCCGAGTCCCAAAGGCTCCTGGCTGGCGAACCGAGCCCCAAAGGTTCTTGGCTGGCGATCCAAACCCCAAAGGTACCTGACTGGTAATCCGAGCCCCAAAGGTTCTTGGCTGGCGATCCAAACCCCAAAGGTTCCTGGCTGGCGATCCGAGCCCCAAAGTTTCCTGGCTGGCGATCCAAACCCTAAAGGTTCCTGGCTGGCGATCCGAGCCCCAAAGGTTCCTGGCGGGCGATCCGAGTCCCAAAGGCTCCTGGCTGGCGAACCGAGCCCCAAAGGTTCTTAGCTGGCGATCCAAACCCCAAAGGTTCCTGGCTGGCGATCCGAGCCCCAAAGTTTCCTGGCTGGCGATCCAAACCCTAAACGGTCCTGGCTGGCGATCCGAGCCCCAAAGGTACCTGACTGGTAATCCGAGCCCCAAAGGTTCCTGGCGGGCGATCCGAGCCCCAAAGGCTCCTGGCTGGCAATCCGAGCCCCAAAGGTCCCTCGCTGGCGATCCGAGTCCCAAAGGCTCCTGGCTGGCGAACCGAGCCCCAAAGGTTCTTGGCTGGCGATCCAAACCCCAAAGGTACCTGACTGGTAATCCGAGCCCCAAAGGTTCTTGGCTGGCGATCCAAACCCTAAACGTTCCTGGCTGGCGATCCGAGCCCCAAAGGTTCCTGGCTGGCAATCCCAGCCCCAGAGGTTACTGACTGGCGATCCGAGCCCCAAAGGCTCCTGGCTGGCGATCCGAGCCCCAAAGGTCCCTCGCTGGCGATCCGAGTCCCAAAGGCTCCTGGCTGGCGAACCGAGCCCCAAAGGTTCTTGGCTGGCGATCCAAACCCCAAAGGTACCTGACTGGTAATCCGAGCCCCAAAGGTTCTTGGCTGGCGATCCAAACCCCAAAGGTTCCTGGCTGGCGATCCGAGCCCCAAAGTTTCCTGGCTGGCGATCCAAACCCTAAAGGTTCCTGGCTGGCGATCCGAGCCCCAAAGGTTCCTGGCGGGCGATCCAAGTCCCAAAGGCTCCTGGCTGGCAAACCGAGCCCCAAAGGTTCTTAGCTGGCGATCCAAACCCCAAAGGTTCCTGGCTGGCGTTCCGAGCCCCAAAGTTTCCTCTCTGGCGATCCAAACCCTAAACGTTCCTGGCTGGCGATCCGAGCCCCAAAGGTTCCTGGCTGGCAATCCCAGCCCCAGAGGTTACTGACTGGCGATCCGAGCCCCAAATGTTCCTGGCTGGCGATCGGAGCCCCAAAGGTTCCTGGAATGCGATCCGAGCCCCAGAGTTTCCTGGCTAGCGATCCGAGCCCCAAAGGTTCCTTGCTGGCGATCCGAGCCCCAAAAGTTTCCTGGCTGGCGATCCGAGCCCCAAAAGTTCCTGGCTGGTGATCCGAGCCCAAGAGGTTCCTGGCTGGCGATCCGAGCCCCAAAGCTTCTTGGCTGGCGAACCGAGACCCAAAAGTTCCTGGCTGGCGATCCGAGCCCCAAAGGTTCCTGGCATGCAGTCCGAGTCCCAAAGGTTCCTGGCCGGCGATCCAAGCCCCAAACGTTCCTGGCTGGCGATCCGAGACCCAAATGTTTCTGGCTGGCGATCCGAGCTCCAAATGTTTGTAGCTGGCGATTCGAGCCCCAAAGGTTATGGTGGGCGATCGGAGCCCCAAAGGCTCCTGGCTGGCGATCCGAGCTCCAAAGGTCCCTGGCTATCGATCCGAGTCCTAAAGGTTCCTGGCTATCGATTTGAGCCCCAAAAGTTCCTGGCTATCGATCCGAGCCCCAAAGGTCCTTGGCGGGCGATCCGAGTCCCAAAGGTCCCTGGCTATCGATCCGAGTCCCAAAGATTCCTGGCTATCGATCCGAGCCCCAGAAGTTCCTGGCTATCGATTTGAGCCCCAAAGGTCCCTAGCTGGTGATCCGAGCCCCAGAGGTTCCTGGCGGGCGATCCGAGCCCCAAATGTTTCTGGCTTGCGATCCGAGCCCTAAATGTTACTGGCTATCGATCCGAGCCCCAAAGGTTCCTGGCGGGCGATCCGAGCCCCAAAGGTTCTTGGCTGGCGATCCCAGCCCCAAAGGTTCCTGGCTATCGATCCGAGGCCCAAAGGTTCCTGGCTGGCGACCTGAACCCCAAAAGATTCCTGGCGGGCGATTAGAGCCCCAAAGTTTCCTGGCTATCGATCTGAGCTCCAAAGGTTCCTGAATGGCGATCCGAGCCCTAAAGGTTCCTGCTGGCGATCCGAGCACCAAAGGTTCCTGGCTGGCGATCAGAACCACAAAGGTTCCTGGCTGGTGGTCCTAAAATGGTCCCGCAAAGGAGCTGAGGCCGGCAACCGACCTACCGGAGGAGGAAGTAGGTTCCCTCGGAGCATATCATCCTGCCATGTACCGCCGGGACACCCTCCGACACTTCTACCGTGAAAGAGATCACCAAATGAGAGATGATATGAAATGATAATGGAGAGGAAATGGAGGGACAGGGCTATGATTAACCTATCCAGCTTTCGTCTAGCGATCCGGGAAAATCCCCGAAGAAACCCAAGCACCAGGTAGGTCGGCCTCGATAATGGAACCCGGTTCTCTCGAATGCGGGCCATAGACGAAACCGCCTGAGCCATCTGAAGCAGTAATATATGTGGCAGACACGCAATTCCACGTTGTGGACGCCAATTTGAAGCAACAATATATGTGGCGAACAATGTTCCACTGGACAATACAGTTTGAAGCACTTTTGTTTAGCTCCGGGTAAAACATTGAGGTTTCGCACAGGGTATGCGTGGATGTGTGTGAGAAGGATATTTAATGACACTGGAATGTCCGTTTCCAACTTATTTTTTTACTGCTTCTTCTTTTTAGATCATCGAAATTGAAGTTGCCGACCAAGGGTTACCAATATCCCTGTATTCTAATAAGAAGAAATGGTGTGGTTTATAACTAAGAACGTGAATCTGATTGGCCAGTGCAAAAACACTGCTATGATTTCCTCGATTCGGTACACTGCACTGCTTTTATGGTACAACAGTCGTTCCTTCACCGCTGGCAACTTTTCATTGAAATCGTAGGTCACCATTTCGAGCAGTTCCTATAAACCTGACGTAAAATACTGCATTTACTTTTTATTGTATGTAAATTCGTTTAGCCTTTAAAACAGCTCCTATTTAGACTTGCAGCATGTGAGGGTATTGAGCAGGATTTAATTGTTGTTAAAAGGAATTGTAGTTAATTGCACTGACAAGGTGAAATTACCTCGTAAAATGCATAGTTTACATACAAGAATTAAAGACTTAGATAAAATATTACAAACTAATCAATCAAACAAAAATAAACAAAAAATTGAAGGAGACTCGAACTCGCTTAAATATCACTTCAAAGCTAATGTCATAAGTAGGGCCCGGATTTTGATGAAAAGTCATCTTTTTTTGAGTAGTCACAGACGAAGCTTATTGGAAATTAAGTGGATTCTGGAGGAAATACGTGTGTGGGTGGGGGGCCGTTTATAGGTAATCAAAATGCTTTTTTTTTTCAAATTTTGATAATAAAGTAGTTTTATAACATTTAGATGAATTTTCACAAATTTATAGGTCATTTTCATCTGCAGTCCGCATTCGGGAGTCCCGGGTTAGATTCCCGTGACGAACCTGACCGTGACCCACGGGCCCTTTGGGGTTTTTTAAAATAATCTCTGATTTAAAGTTCACTTATATATCTTTTGTGAAATAGTAACTTTCTAAATGCGGTAAACATGTAATTAACACAAGTCAGCGTCCTAACAGTGCTGGTGAATTTATGACGCATCAGTTCGAGGAATCGCCGATTACATCATACGTGTAGATTGCATCAATCAGGACTTCTGGAGCTAGATGTGTCGCAGTAAAAAGAGTAGTTTGTAAGGTGTGTAAATTTGTTGTGTTGTGAAATTGAAATACCGAAACAAACACAGTCAACTACGTCCCGTTTGAAACTTTATGTTTCAGGGTTTGGCGGGAACATATTCCCTACTAATGGAACTGTATTGTTGTGTAAAGTGTGCGAAATTAAAGTCACTTCAGAGAAACGGTTCACCGTACAACATGATGGGCGGGAAAAACTTTTGCAAGCTCTTCAAAATGTAAAAAATAGAAAAAACTAGCGTCTCATTTACTGATAAAAGAAACGGCTTTGACGTCAAGTAACAAGTCATCTTACTTTTATAAAGAACTATGTGAAAAGTTTGTTAGTGCAAATATTCCAATGGGAAAATTATGTAATTCCAAATTACGAGATTTTTTAAACGTCACACTGGTCATACAATTTCATATGAATCAACTTAGCGTAAAAGTTACTTACAAAAATGTTATGGAGACACGTTAAACCGAATACTGATTATGTGAATGGGAAAAAAACGTATGCATCAATTGTTGAGACAAGCGATTTAAAGGGGTGATATGTAGCCAATGAAGTGATAAGTACGCTAGAAACTACTAATTTCGGACAAATGTTTCTTTTAACCTCAGAGGTTATGGAAGCTGTTAACCACTGTCAGATATGGAAACTGTTCGTTAAATCCTTGTGTTTATTGTGGCCTAGTGGAATACAGCATGACAGCGTGCACCTCTTCCTAACAGACGCGGCGCCTTACATGTTGAAGGCGGAAAAATCGATCCAATTATTTTACAATAAGATAGTGCAGGTTACGTGTTTGCCCATGCTTTTCATCGAACTGCGGAACAGGTCAGATCAACACTAATTTCCACAGGAAAGAAAGCATTTCTGAATTGCCCAACCTGAACTATGTATTTTATAGAAGAAAACAACCTAATATAGCTTTGCCCCAGCACCAATTTTAACACGTTTTGGTACATGGTTAGGTTCATGTATATACTACTGTGACAATTTTCAAATAGTGACAGGAGTGGTGAATAGTTTTGATAGTGCATATTCTAAGGCTCTGTTTCCTGATACTCAAGTACAAGGTAAATTAGCTTTCATTGAATAAAAATTTGCATTTTTCACGGATATCATAACCCGCCTTGAAGAACGTGGCATGACATTGGATACGTCGACTGAGTTAGTGAGGATTGCGGCTGAGAGGTTACAAAATGTAAAAGGTGAGATTGGGGACAAAATTAGACAGAGACTGAAATCTGTGTTGGAAAAAAATAAAGAATACCAGTTTGTCAGACTGCCAATATCTTGTCAGGAGAAAACTTCAGAACTTATATTTTAACAGGTTTTAACAGGTAGTGACATAATGTTTTTCAAATTTGCATCTATAAAACATGTGGAATTGGAGAGAAGTTTCTGAAAGTGTAAAACAGTTTTAACTGACAACCGCCGTTCCTTTACTTTTGATGACTTGAAGATGAGCTTTTTGGTGTACTGCAAAGCTAAGTTTTGGCTAATGGGTACAGTAACCCTTTTTTCATATTTTATAGATTTGAAAATGGCTTGATGAATTTTTAATTTATTTATTATTTTGTAGCAATAATTGCATTATTTACTAAGAAAGTTAATTTTAAAATATGGTTATTCCAACCATATATTCATTATTTGTCTGTGACACTTATTAATTTATCATTATGAAAGAAACTGTTAATTTTGTTAGATCATTTTTTGTACCCTTTATAGGCATTTTTTATATTTTAAGGGCATTTTATAGCTAATTTTTATACAATTTTAGGTCAACAACTTCCGGGCTCTACTTATAAGGGAATGAAGTTACCAAAATAAAAACAAAGTGAATCTGTGTACTCACATAACCTGTTGTACTCTTCTACAAAAAATTATTGCTCTATCTAATTCAAGATAAACATTATCTTATTATAGATACAAGGGAACACAGTAAGCTTTAACTGATAGTGAAATGTTTTAAACAGCTGTATCTTATATGATGTACACATGACTTTCCGTACCCTCGTAAAAACACTTATATCTCTATCTACTTTAAGATAAGCATCATCTTATTGTAGTCACAAGGGAATACAGTAGCGTTTAACTGATAGTCAAATGTTTTGGTCGTTATGGGACGTATACATGACTTTCTCTGCTCTTGTACAACCACTTATTGGTCTATCTACTTCAAGATGAACATTATCTTATTGTAGTTACAAGGGAATATAGTATACTTTAAGTGATAGTCATATGTTTCAAAGCTAGTTGTGTGATTTTCAAACTCAGTTGTCAAGAGATAAGCAAATATCAAATCTCCAGCACAAATCTCACTGGGATCCAACCCAAGTCGCTTTGGTGAGAGTTGAGAGGTATAGCCATTCAGGTACGGGGCGGCTTATGATTGTGTGGTACGGTCGAATTTAAGTTAGTTTAGTATCCTGACAAATCATTGGAAGGTTTAACCCAAAACAAAGAAATACCCACAAAATGTGCACTAACAACTAAAATATGTAGAATTTCTTAATTTGGCAAAAATGGATAGTTCCCAAGTTTTATGAGATATCACCTGTCAAAAACATACATTTGTATATATTTTTCAACACTAATTATAACATACATACAAGTAGAGTAATGAGGTGGTTGGCAGATTTAACGGAGATTAACACACATGTACAGGCCTTTCTGAAAACATTTCCAGAAATTACAAGATACACGTCTCTTTTCGTGATACATCCTACAATATGCTGAATTAAAATACCTAGTTAGGTATTTAACCGACTTTACGTTTTGGAATTCGCACAGGTACGCAGATGTTCATACTCACACCTTTATTTTTGTTCTAAAATATTTTTCTTTTAAATTCTGGAAGTATTATTTCAGTCAGACTTTACCTTTCCAAACTTTGGCATACATATGGCTGGTGTTAAAGAACAATTAATGTCTATTAAAACGTGTATTTCTGCTGAAACATCGAAATTGAATACAGAACCTCCTCTACTTATCTTACGTAACAAAACAAAATGGGTAGAGAATGTCATGTTAAAGCCCGATGATCAGGTCTTAATTTTCTTACAGTCAAGCTTATTTATTTATATATTTAAATGTGGAAGGGTGCTGTTTTCCTCTGTAGCTCAAGCTGAGTTAATTCTGTTAATATACTTCCAATCCATACTTGTTTGTATTTGTAAAATGCTTGGCTTTGAACCCCTTATACAAATAGTTCTAGAATGTGAAAATACTATTACACGTTTTAAAATTAATAGTGTTATTATAAAATGTAAAATTCTCTTAAAACTATGTAGGCATTAATTTATAGGAAACGAACATAAAATATATAAACTCTCGCGGATACAAAGTGCACATTTTGTGTAGTATATAAGAATGGCTGGCTCTCCGCTTTAGCGGGGAGGTCCGATACCATAGGGTCGCTCTTAGGAGCTTATACTAACACTCGCAAAGGTGCAACAGGTCAAAAATTGGCGCGAAATGCGACACTAAGCCACAGTGTACAAAGTGGCACCAACCCATGTAGTGACCATGACCTCCCTTTTGATTAATTTTACGAAAATCTACTACTGATCCATGAATGACGGTCCCAATTTAAGGCACGTAAGAAAACCTCAATAGTCATAAAGAGGCCTTTGAGAAAAATTGAAAGGTCTTTTAGGGCCAATATAGAATAAGACGCCAGAACCGCAGCAGTTACAGAGCATCCATAAATAAAAACTTAATTTCAATTGCCATTGTTGTTGAGCCATTCGAACTCAAAGAAAATACCAGCTGAACTTATTATAATCTACGAAAATCATCTGATAAAAAGCGACTGGCACAACAGCACGTTAAATTTTTCCTTACTGTTTTATGGCAATAGATAGTGATAATAATATATTGGTGTAATGGTTCCAAGTGATACTTAGATTATGCTCTGTTCATTGTGGAAGCGTGGGAGAAGTTTGAAAATAAATACAGAAAATTTGGGAGATTCGTTTGATATTCATATCCAAGAATTTCAGAGCTTGTTCACTGACATTACCAACATGCGAAACATTTAATTATTTGTGGATCTTTCAATAGCTCATAAAACATGCAAACATAATATTATCCATTATGCAATCCAGGGTCCGGCATTTATTATGTTCACTAATTATGTGAATTCAGGTGAGTAAGAATGAGTCAGAATAATTAACATTAATATCTACATACGCTACTTAACGATGCCATTAACCAAAATTTGCATTGGGAGATTAGGTTATGTGAAGTCCAGGTTTTATACTTATAAGTTTATGTTAATTAGCAATAAGTGGATACACCAAACCAAGCGGGCTTCCCCTAACAATGTTATGATTCAGTATTTATACAGGCTAGCCCAAAAGTCATCACCCATTACACTTACAGGTGTTATTTATAGGTCACTTTTTCAAATTGTCTTCCTTCTGCATTGACGAATCTTTGAATATGATACGGGAGAATCACGCACACATGCTCACACAGTAGTGGACTGGAATTAATATCATGAAAAGTATTATCGATGCATTATTTCAATTCCCCTATCATGGGTGGTTTTCTAGTGTACACCATATTTTTAATCAATCCCCAAAATGAAAAATCCATCGGAGTTGGGTCTGGTGATCTGGGTGGCACTTCTGTTGCCCCCAGTCGTCCAAGAATCTTCCACCAAACACCTCAGCAACGCAGTTTTAATGTCACCGTGTTGATGCTCATTCAGAATTGATTCACAAAATTGAAGTCACTATCTGGTTCGTCTTCTAGCAGACCGTGTTTGAGACGCGACAGCTGGTGCTTAAATTTATGGTTAGGTATGTAAAATTGTCTGACAGATGTTCGGGAAACACTTTGCTCCACAAAAAGCCTGCGAGTAGAATTTTTGGTACTTTGTACAATAGCTTGTAACACGTTCACTTTTGTCTCACTTGATGATGGCCTATCTGACCTAGGGGTTTGGCTCAAGACATTTCCGTAAATTATAGATAACCTTCCATGTAGGTGGAATTGTACTATAGAGTTCATTCCATTTTTAATTAAGAACACTTATTCATGTTTGCACCAGTTTTTAAGACAAAGAATTCGTTCTTCTTTCGACAAAATATCAACAACATTTACACTAAATATATCCGAACAAAACAAATCTCGAAATAAGCATCTGACAGAAGACAAACAAAACAAAAGCGGAGTGATTGTTTAACAGTGTACTCTCACGTGTACATTGTGACTAATAAGTTGTCAGATAAATGTCTCATTCTGGTAAAGTAGTAAGTTATAATCCAGGGGAGTTTAATATTATGATAGAGTAGTAATAGTAATGGATAGTGACCTTTTTCACCACTCTTTATAATCTTATACTTCTGACTGATGGAAGTTTAGGCCAGGTGTAGCTTGTCTTATATAAGCTAACATTACTTAGCAACCAGTAGTTTACCGAAACCAGTTATACAAACGAGTTTTCGTCCCTTACCAATGCAATGATTCAGTATTTATACAAGCTTAGGTTTCTGTTTCATGGGAAGTTACATTAGATGTGACTTTCTACTTTCTCTACTAGAGTATGAAAGTTTTATATTCCATAAAAAAATTCGATATCGATTTTTCACCAGAACTACATTTTTAGGACCCTCTGAATCTAACAACTGAATATTTAAAAGTCTGTTCGTGTGAGTGTATGTATAATGTGTAGCGTTTAACGCCCGCTTTTACTACATACGGCACCGCAGGCGGTGACACTGATGGTACATGAGATGAAGATGGAGCACCGGTGGAATGAGATGGTGGGGGAAACCGGAGGTCCCGGAGAAAACCCACCCCAGCGCCGTGTTGTCCATCACAAATCACACTTTGCGGTCGCCTGGGATCGAACCCGGGCCGCCGTGGTGAGAGCCAAGCGGTCTAACCACTGAGCCACGGCGTGGTCGAGTGTATGTATGCCTGTGTGAGTGAATGAGTAAGAGAGAGAGAGAGAGTGTTTGTGTGTGTGAGTGTGTGTGTGTGTGCGTGCGTGTGTGAACAATATAAATCACAGACTAAAGGCTGGTTGAATACAAAACTTGGTATTAAGTTAAGCATTTTCTAAGGATGCGAGACGAAGGCGTTCAAGAAAATTCCCTCATCTCAAACTACCCTTTAGGGGAACATTTTTTTTTCGAGATTCTTGGTTTTCACTAAAATGACTCTCGCTTTTATATAAAATATCGTATTATAACATTTCCAAGACATATGCTGTGCACATCGTTAATTTTCTGGGAAAGTCCTTAAGAGTGTTCTTCATTACTGGGTGATTTTTGCACGGATGATAGAAAGTAGGCTAGACAAAATGTGATAACAGAAAAAATTTACACCTTGTCAAAACACGATTTGTGTTAAATAGAGTTTTTAGCCTCTCTTGGGGTGAGTAATTTCGATACATTTCTTGACCTTGTATGAATTTTCCAAAACCTCTAGTTTTCTCAAATCGGAAGCTATTATGAAGTTTTTACCTCTTCTCCAAGCTAAGAGGTGGAAGTTTCAACTCATCACACTGCGAGCACCTTATTAGAGATTTGACTATCGTCTAAAGCCTAATACCATATTATCCTTACATCTACAGGAAAATCAACAATAGGATGATTTACCCAAATGTTTATCTGGAATAGTACGCAATCGATAGAGGGAAAGGTGTTTGTACAATTTGTACAAGAGTAGAGAAAGAATGAAACTGAAGAACTTTGAATAGTTCCTCTTTCTAAGTTTGCTCCATTACAAGTTGAGTTGAATGGCCCTATTCAGTCTTGAGGATTTGTCATAAATCCGTTACTTCTTTACGAAGTTAAATTTTATAAATATGCGGTAATCCGTTTAACTACTATTCACCTAACGAAGCGTAATTGAAGTAATGGTCAATCAGCAAACGTTACCGTATAACCGCGTATTGCCTTACATGATTTCGCTTCATTATTTTAACTATGACCAAATTGCTTAAAACACAAAACATCTTTTTCATACAATACCTCACAAGAAGTTACGAATTTATCTAATGAAGCTCAGAATCTTTAATGGAATTCATTACAAGCATTTCATTAGTAAAATATATAGTTAATAAGCCTTTTCTTATTTGCGCCGTGGCAAATGAGATCACTGTTGCAACAGCTGTCGAATCACTGCATAGTAAGTGAATGAATAATGTTATGGAACATTTACTAACACTACCAAAAGTGGTAATTTCAAAAAAAGAAATTGGTCTCAGTAGTATAAGCTAAAGAGATAACATAATAAAAACTGTTTTTAATAATATAATTAAATGTAAAGTGACACCATTTTAATGTACATTGATTAAAATATTGTTTTCAATGCTAAAATTTGAGGTGGATGTTAAGGTAATAGGAATTTGTAATCTCTTCTTAGCGTCAGAGGTCGAGATGGATGGCACAGATTATTGATCACTATATGCAGATACATTTACGTTCGCATGTTTTATGCGATATTATATTCCTTGCAAAGACTTAAGATCAGTCGATATCTTACATATGGTAAATCTTTTTGTGCAGTGTCAAACACATGGCACATGTTTGGAGTACACGCGTTGAGTGCATCAGAACTATTTTGAATATCCTACCCCCTTTCTTACTTTTTATTATTTTGTAATGCAATATTTAACATGTTCTGTTATGCAATACTTAAATATTGTGGTTTAAAAGTGTAATAAATGGAATTAAAATTATTTAAGTTGAAATAAAGCATATTAACTCTATAACAACCATCTACACTAAGAAACTATAAGTTAAATTTGTTAGTATATTTAGGCGTTAAATTTTCCTCCGACGTTCTATCAGACACTGGTAGTTAAATTAGCTTCAAAGCACACCTTCCACTTAATTTCAATACCGTTAAGACAAGGTATCACTAAAATTTTGTTAAAAAAAACTTAACATTTTAATTCTTAGTTTTTACTTTGTATTTATTATACGTATAAGTTGTCCCTTTATTATTCACGGTTAGTTTCGAACATAAATAAATAATTTTAAAGCCAGTATAGCTACTTAATTATGCTTTACCTCTCAGGTAAAGCACCATGTTGGTTTACATATCTCACAAGTAACTTTTTTCAGTATTTTTCACCAATCAGAATGCTGCTTATGATCTAATTTACAGTTTATTAGACTGATGTTTTCAAGAGGGCTTTAAAAATTTAGAAATTATTATACACTATCTGCTTAACAACTGAAAATGTGTATTTATATTTTATCAATTATTTTATATCATTGACAAATTCAATAATATGTAACTTACATAATATTTATATTTAAATTAATTAATTAATTAATTAGAACTATGTTACGCCTCCGCAATAACTTTTCACCTTATACAGGGTGAGTCACCTAAAACTTGCACCGTAAATATTTCTGAAATGGTATGTGCTATTGATATGCGGTTTTCACGGAATTGAACTATAGGCAGAGGCTCGCATTTTCAAATGATACACAGATTTTTATAATTTTTAGAAAGTGTATTTATGTACAAAAGTTACATTTTATTAAATGGAACAATGCGTATTGACATTAAGAAAATAAAAGTAGAATAAATTAGAATGTCAATGGTGTTTTTTGCACGATTCTAATGTAAGTAGTTTACGAGAAATCGTCATTTGTACAAAACGGGACAATGGCTAGGACAAACTAAAGAAAAACAAGTGAATGAAGAAAAATGAGGATTCTGACAAGTAAACAAAGCTGTACCCTCAAAGCCTGTGTTCAAAATGAGCACCACCAGCTTCAATACAAGCTTCCAGTCTAGTATGTAAAGATTGCTGTACACGTTCTAGCATTTCAGTGGAAATTTCAGCGCAGGCAGCAGTAATACGCCGTTTCATATCTTCTGGTGTAGTTGGTATGTCCTTGTAGACAGTGTCTTTCAGCTACCCCCACAGAAAAAAATCTAAAGGAGTCAAATCTGGTGAACGGGCCGGCCAAGGTACAGGTCCCCTTCGTCCAATCCACCGATTTCGAAACAATCCTTGAAGATAAGCTGTAGTAATTCGTGCACTATGGGCCGGACAGCCATCATGTTGATACGACAGATTCCTCCTAGTCTGAAGGGGAACGTCTTCTAACATCTGTGGAAGATCGTCTGTTAGGAGGTTGAGATACTTCTGTGAATTCAGTGTTCCTTCTATGAAAAAAGGACCAATGATGTGATGGTTCACTATTCCACACCACACGTTCACACTCCATGGATGCTGACGTTCTACCTGACGCAGCCAACGAGGATTGTCAACAGACCAATAGTGCATATTTTTTAGATTTACTTGGCCATGATTAGTAAATGTTGCTTCATCAGTGAACAAGATACATGACAAATTTGGAGTATCATGTCTCAATGCCCATGTACAAAAGTTCACACGATTCTCAAAATCATTGCCATGCAGCACTTGATGGAGAGAGATGTGATACGGATGGAACTTATGACGATGGAGGATGCGGATTACACTTCTTTGACTGATGCCGCTTCCTCGTGCGATTGCACGAGAACTAATGTGGGGATCTACTGCAACAGCAGCTAGAACATTAATTTCTCCTTGCTCTCCAGTTGCTCGTTTGTTTCTGGTGCGTTTTCTAGACGTTATACTACCACTTTCACGTAATTGGTTGTAGAGGTTCACAAATAATTGACGAGATGGTTGACGTCTATTCGGATATGTTTCCAAGTACACTGTACAAGAAAGAACTGCATTCTTTCTACATTCACCATAAACTATGAGCATATCTGCTTTTTCTGTATTGGTAAATACCATCTTCCAAGCACGTCCTACTGCTTCAACTATCACAAAATAACTGCCAGTGTAGACAAAACACATTGTAAACAAACATAACAACATCCTAGCCTAGCAACTAAGCAATTGAATGGAGCAAACAACTGCCGGTGCGTTCAATTTTCAAATGACGATTTCTCGTAAACTACTTACATTAGAATCGTGCAAAAAACACCATTGACATTCTAATTTATTCTACTTTTATTTTCTTAATGTCAATACGCATTGTTCCATTTAAAAAAATGTAACTTTTGTACATAAATACACTTTCTAAAAATTATAAAAATCTGTGTATCATTTGAAAATGCGAGCCCCTGCCTATAGTTCAATTCCGTGAAAATCGCATATCAATAGCACATACCATTTCAGAAATATTTACGGTGCAAGTTTTAGGTGACTCACCCTGTATATTAAGCTAAATATAAACTTAAGAAGAGTCTGAGGAGTATTTCATATTTCGATATCAAAAAGTGACCTTTAATTCAAAAATCTTAATATGTGTTGCATTCACGTGACTTTCTCCGTACCACTAGTCCTACAAATGCTTACTCCTCTGTCCACTTCAAGCTAATAAACATGTTTATAAATTACCTCATTGTTAATTTTCTTGTAGGTGCAAGGAAAATGCGAATACAGTAGTCTTTAAGTGACAGTCAAGTATTTAAGGAGCTGGTTGCCATGTGACAGCTTTATTTCTTTCGCTTTGCGTTAGTAAGAAATAAATTAATTAACATTGACATTCTGTATTGGAGAAGCATAAGTCTTGGAAAATTCAAACAGTTCACGGGAACTATTCACTCAGCAAAAAGCTGTATTGGCATCATGTATGTGTTTTAACGAAATCTACATCTTCTTGTGTAGTAACGTTTTGTGTGTCTCATTCAAGGTTGGGCCCAAATGACCTTGTTGTCGACGGGCCCTAAAACACCACACACTCACTCATTCACTCACTCACTCACTCACTCACTCACTCACTCACTCACTCACTCACTCACTCACTCACTCACTCACTCACTCACTCACTCACTCACTCACTCACTCACTCACTCACCCACTCACTCACTCACTCACTCACTCATTCAAGGTTAATATGCAAACGTCATTTATAATGAAGAGGTCCTCTGAAGACATTCCCTGTAAATTCAAGATATATTTCATTTTTCGTAGGAATAATATCATAAATTTATGTTGTTCAATTTACTTGAAATCGCTAGTCATTTTCTAGAAGCGCAAAAACAAAAGGTTCATGCAAAGGGCAATAAGGAGTTGGGAGATTTTCTTGAATATCTTCCTTTGAAGCTACGACGCCTAAATATTAAGTTTGGTATTAAACCGAGCTTTTGTTTTTGATTTATACTGTTTATAAACACAGAGACAGGTGAAAATAAGCACACACTCACACTTACACAAGCACACAGTCACACACAAAAAAGAGCGGGCACGGTCACAGACCCGCGGACTCTTTTCTAAAAATGCTTGTTTTATTCATTGGAGTGAACGAACTCCTGTAATTCCTTAAGTGGAACATAGGGCCTACTGAACCGCAGAACCTCGAGGCCCGTAAGCAGAGTTTTCCTGATCACAGAGGTTCCGGGATGAGTGATCAGCCCATCGCCCGAAGTGAAAGTACAAGAGATGAGGTGATAGGACAGATTATTATGGAGCAATCGGTGGAATGCTGGAGGGGGAAACAGGAGGAACCTGAGAAAAACCCGTCGCAGCACCATGTTGTCCACCACAAATCTCATTTTGTGGTCGTCTGGGATCGAACCTGGGTCGCCTTGGTGAGAGCCAAGCGGCTTAACCACTCAGCCATGCCGCGGCCATTCATTGGAGTAATGAACGTATATTTCTGATGAAATCTGGACATAGAAATTTTGGGTGGAATAGAATACTTTCCCTACTTACTACGTTGTAAGGGAGTTAATGAATAACCTAAAAAATACCTGACATAGGTCATTACAGTGTTCTGTGCATTATATGAATTCTTTGAATGTGGTAAATAAAATGTAAAGGAACTAGAGAAGACTAGTTTTTAGGAATTTTACTGATTACATTGCCATAAACGTGAATATAAGGTTGTGGTCTTTCAAAATTCCCTGCTTTAATGTCACCAAATAAAGATAAATTATATTAATGCATGAATCGCCTACAAATAGGAACGCCGGTAATTGTACTAATCTAACGTAGGGGAAGGTGCATTATAAATTCGCCGTTACTAAAAGGTGGAGCATGCATTTGGTAAAATGCAGTTGCTGTTATTGTAATTCGGTCCTCATGCAATATCTCGTGCTTTGTAACTGCAGTGTACTAATACAATGTGCTGTGAATCTGAAAGCTTGTCTTTTTGTATTTTCAAACACTTTCTTCCTCATAAAGTTTGCCAGGCAATTATTTTGTACGGACTCTCGCTAGCATAAACCTGCAGAAGTGGTTCGTCACAGTTCCATTGTGCAGTGATTATTCACGAGATAGGAACATCGTTTCTTGACATACCCATTCTAAACAAAAGGCTAGCCCCAGGAGTCTGGTTTAACTCTCTGAGGACACATTGAATAAATTCAGCATTTTCGCAATGCTGGCAAAAAAAAGTGATCTCTCTACTCTTGTGCTCAAAATAAACGTTTTTAGTTAGGTTGCTAATCTAACGAAAACAAGTTACGAATATGCTGCATCAAAATTAAGCTCCTCCTTGTTGCCTCTATTACAACTATATGTAAACACCATTTTTATTATATAAGTATAAAGAAATAGGAAACTACTATGTAACAATTCATACATTATATTTTTTAAAGTAAATTGGATCACTTAAATAAAAGCTGATAAGTCGACTTGCAACAATGGCCGGAAGTCCTTAATGAATAAGTACCTATTACCTAAAAAATACGAATAATCCCCACAAGTCACATATATTTACCCTATCTACCAACTCATGTCTTAAGCTCCACGAATGTGGCTCTTCATTTCGTCGTCGTCACAGTGATCTGTAACGCTCGCAATATGGTCTGTGACCTTCGGGTTTATAGTGACCGCGCTTAAAGCATCCCCAACCGCCTCTCTTTGTAGGGGAAAACTGTTCTTCTCCCTAACCACAATGTGATAAACATCTTAGGATACACCAACCGGGGGCCAGAGGTGAAGAATGTTAGGCACGTGTTTACAGCTCAGAATACCCAGGGTCGCCGTTGTTTAAAATAACGTTTAGAAGCGAAAAATAAATAAAGCAGAATTCACTGTAAGAAACAGTCATTGATCTTTTCAAGTAAATTTTAAATGATTAATGTTTCCTATAATAATACATAATGTTACAAATCTTTATAACATGACTGAAAATAGATATATTACCAATGCTGTTATGGTATAGTACTTATATTACCTACAAGAACTAAATGTGTATTATTAGCAGAATATCTAAGGAAACTTTAGTAAAACATCATTACAATTTTAAAAGGGATAAATTACATCAGTATGCATGAATTTGCGAGGGATATTTACTTGCAAATTAAAGAAGCACTTTGGATATTCTGGTAGTTAATAATAATTTATAAGCAAAGATTGCTCGTTAGAGCTTTGTTTATTGCAATCGTGAGCCGATTTATCCTAAAACACTTTTCTTTATTCTATGGAAGCTACAGGTGGTGAATTTCAGTTTATTTAACAAAGGAATAAATACTTCAAAAGTAAAAAGCGAACCAAGGAATTAAAGAAAAACTAGTAAGGAAATTATTGCTCTTTTTAAATTCTAGAAGCTTTTTTTTTTTGGGGGGGGGGGTCCCCTTCTGTTAAACACAATTTAAATAAATAATCACGTACATTCCACATAATAGTTAAACGTCATAAACGTTTATAACTCGAAAAACGTTATAAATACTGTTAAGTATATATTACAAGTATGAACGGAAATCCATGTTAGCATATCCATGTTAGGTTCGATTCCCACGGTCTCCACATCTTAGTTAAATTACTGGAGTGCTAAACGCCAATAACTATTAAACACTAATAAATTTATAAAACTACACTAACTGCACTAAGTAAAACACTATGTAACTTCTATAAATATAAGCACAAATTGACATACATAGCAAGCACGTTTGCACAATCTAAGCCAATTTCTGAGGACACGTGAAAAATATTGCAGCAGCGCTCTAATTTGGTGAACGTATTAAGAAGTACCACCCATATGTTTAAGGGTGGAAAACCCTTATAATTGCTTACATGTGAGGAAGTGTGGTCACAAGGGAAAGCTTTGATGTCGTTTGGGATGAAATGGACGCGGCTACAATAACCTTATTGCACTAGGTGAAGAGTGGACCCATTTCTGATTTGGAGGCACCCGGAGAGCGGAGTCCTTTCCTGCGAACCACATTAGCCCTCGTTGATGCTTCACACATGAACTAGTCATAGATGAAGCTTTTGATAGGACCAGCTTAATATTGATTTTATTAATAACCATGGAAAGTGGTTTTGGAGAAACGCTTAATGTATACATTTGGTATTTTGTTTTAGTTTCATTTACCTTCAGTTTATTGTTTTCACATCATAATGCTGGATTTCGGAGTGCTGCATTCATTTGATCATTAAACGAGAGTTTAATTTTTCTTACGCGGTAAGGTAGGCTTCTGCTGGCTGAGGTGCTATATCATGGCCATTCATTTATATTTCTTGAAATAAAATGCAACTGACTTTCGTTTTCATACTCTAGGAAGCACAGCAACTATTTCATCTAATGTATTGCACTCTTAAACATAAAGGTCTAAAGATAAAGGACATGAACTGAAACATCAAGGCAAGCATGTCCTAATTGAAATGAGTTTGTATTCATGTATGAGTTATTTTGTTAATACTTTTTATTCTTTTAATAATTTATAACATGAAACTGGAGATTTTATGACCTTATGTCCATGAGAACAAATTGGGCTTTTCAATGGTGAAAGAATTCTAAATATCTTATTACTGTTTTTTGAGATCACTCCAATACAAAAATAAACACATACATTCAAATTTTCTCTATTTATAATATTAATCCAGATTTTTGGAGACAAAAATATATGTTGATGTATGTCTCAGAAGCAGATTTTAAAACTACAATCTTAGGGTTTTTATGTGTTCAATAAACATTGTATAAAGCCATAGTTACAGGAGACCAATTCCAGAATGTTCTTAGACTAGTGGAAGCTCAGATGTGTAATACATTTCTTGGGTTACGCCTATTTTTATTTTTTTCAAAACTATGTGAACATTTAACATTTTAAAACCAAGGGTTCAGCCCAATGGAAAATGTCCCACGCCAATACCCGTTTAAAACAGGGATACACACTCCTGCAATAAATCGCCAAATATTCCTTATATTCCTGATGAAAAAACTGTCCTACAATACTTTGAAACCTTTAAAATTAAAGGCTGCATTATATATGTTGAGGACTTGTATGCAGATACTTTGTCCTGAATTATCAGGGAATACAAACAGCTCTGTGCATAGGTACCTGAATGAATGAATACTTGCAGTAGTTTGAATTCCAGGTATAATACTGAGAACTCCATTTACAAACTCTTCAGATTGATGTGAGTAGTCTACAATACATACCGGAGCATGTTTAGGAAAATCCTTTTCCCTCACTGTAATTGTCTTTTGCATTATAGAAGCTCTAGAACTCTGAATTCAATTTAATATATTGCTGCAAATTTTGAATTTCGAAGGCCCAAGTTCTTATCATGGTAGGGATAACATTCACTATTAAGAAGTTACGTTACAATAATGAAATTCATAGCAGATCTTAGATGTATTATGCACTTTTGAATTCTGGATACCCACAATAACAAATCTCTGTTTCTCTGGTTTTGATGTTATTGAGGCATTCCATGCAAAGGACCTGTTTTAAAGAACAGCAAGATGAATATGGAGATCTATGGTTCTAAACGCTATAAGTAGTGGTCTGGTAGTGGACTGTATGTAGTGGACTGCACAATGTTGACCTTTTTCATAAATTAATGTCCTCCAACATTAATTAGACAATGAGTGAAATGAATAATGAATGCTAAAATGAGCCCAGCGCCTACAGAATTTAAGTTACCTAACATTCATTTGTCAGAAAAAGGGACAACCCGGAATCCATATAATTCACCATGACAAAATTTGAACTCAGAACCTCTTGAACATGAGGTAGACATGCTACCACCTATGCTACAGATAAAAGTGATAAGTTGAAGATAGCCAGCCTTTCAGCTTCAGAAATGCATATTACAAGCATTCTCCACAAGATCCCCAGAGGTTTTCACAGTAGCATTCTCTTCTTCTTAAGTGCCAGAATAAAATTATTAGTCCTTAGATGGAATAAAGAGTAACTGAACTTGCTGTTGAATTTGAGGTCCTTGTGGTCATCTGCAAACTCCACAAGCATTGATAGCGATATATATCCACAGCTCCTCTAGGGTAACAACACCCAGCAGTGAGAAAACGATTTGACTCTATATGATTTGGGGCAGCATAGTGGATGTGATCCCAGGATTTATTGTTCCATCTATAGACAATCCATCCATGTACACTTGAATCTCAACAGACATAAATGCCATCACAGTATCAGGGAGCTCTGTCGCAGTAGCTGTTCCAATTGCTTCACTAACAGATCACTCAATGTGAAGATAACAACAGTTAGGTAAGTCGGTATATAAATCTTCACTTGACAAGGGAATCTAGTCATTAGCATCCAGGAACTGCTTTATTTGCTCAAGGAACAGTTGGTCCTCTTATTTAGCACTGTTGTCCTTGAGTGTAAGTGTTTCAGTCACATTGAAGTTATCCATAAACTCTGAACCCCAAAGAATGTTGGGCACATCCAACTGATGTTAAAGCGCGAGTGTCAAAGGCAGGAAAATGACAGGATCTTATTATATACTGGCTGGTATCTTCTTCTACAGTCTATACCCTTTTGATGAATGTGAATTATTATTGTCATATCTTAGTTTTGGTTCACTACTTTAAGAGTAATTTGGTTGAAGGTTAGTCTCTACAATAGGCAGTTAAATGGATTTTGAAGGCTCTTTTGAGTTGTGATATTCAGGTGAACAAAAGGAAAATATTTTAAACTGAGTGCCTACTTTTAGCATCAATAAAGGTGCCGGTTGTATTACACTCAATTCGTTTGGGGCTCATATTAAATAAGTTAACTAATCACATTCGGCCAGCTGATTAGCAGGGATAACTCTATTGTCACTGAATCCTAAAACAGATCTGAGAGAGTATTCCTTAGGAAAATCTACAGTAAAGGGACGTTTAATTTCCGCCTTCATTATATTATTATTAAGCTGAATGAAGACATTATCACCTAATTCAAGCTTATCTTAGAAGCATTAACATTGGCAGACTTGTAAGTCCCATAGGGCATGTCAATTACATTAATCATTTCATTGTAAATTGAATGACATTGTGTAAAGCTCTCATCAATATTTGAAATGTAATAGAAGATTTCAAAATTCAGAAGAGCAATTCCATGACAGCATTTAAGATCAATTCTCACAGGAAAATTCAAGAGTGTGTTAAGAAGAGATTTATTGCTTCTAACAACAGTAGTGTAATTCATTGTAATAGAAATTGTAAGCAAAGTTTTGGAAGGAGGACCAGAATTAAATAAATACAACCTACAGAGTAGGATACAAAGATGGAAACTACATGCTGGAAAACAAGATCATGGGCTTTATTAATAATCAAGTTATAGTAGGCAAAGAAGCATATAAGGTTCTATATAGAAGGGATTGGATTGGATTGATTTGCATTCAGTAGTTTCACTTAGGTTCACTTGTAGGCAGAAAAGGCTGTGAACATTGAAAATGTCCAGTGGTATAAAGTTTAATAGCATATATATGTACAAAAGATAACATAAGAGACATATTATAGTACACAGGCAATATGAGAAGCAATATGGAAAACAAAGCAGGGGTAATTATATATGATACAAAATGAAACACTTTTTAAACTAGCTTTCACTTGGCTTATGCAAGTACGTCTCAATAATTTTGCAATGGATACCATTCTTATTATTTATTAAATACATATACATTTTAAATAAACTTTCAACTTGCATCAAATATTTATTAGTAATGATTTGTCATTGAAATAGTCAGATACTACTTATAGAGCTACAGAAGCATTATCAGGATAATTTCTCATTCAGATAATCTTGTACAGAATAAAAAGATTTTGAGCAAAGGTACTCTCTAACAGCTTTTTTAAAAGCACCAAAATTAACAACTTTTTCATTAAGAACATTAGGAAGTGCGCCAAATATTTTGATAGTTTCATAATGCACACCTTTCTGGAAGCAAGAAAGTTTAGCACTAGGATAATGGATATTAGACTTTTGTCTAGTGTTTATTTTGTGAATTACATTATTTGTTGCAAATAAGGCACGATTGCATACAAAGAATTTTAGGATTGAGAATATATACATGCAAGGAAGCGTTAATATCTTTAATCTTGTAAAAAGATCTTTACAGGAGCATCTGGTGTGGGTGTTAGTAATGATTCTGATAACCTTCTTTTACATAAGAAATATTTTTTTATTTTCTATTGAGTTCCTCCAAAATAATATACCATATTCCATAATAGAGTTAAGGTATGTATACTATACTAATTTAAGTGTGTCAATAGAACTCACATTAACCAGCTCTCGGATAGTATAACAGGCAGAGCTGAGTTTAGGTAAGATATAATTTATGTAAGCTTTCCAATCTAAACATCTGTCCGCTTGAAGGCCCAGAAATTTTATGCTGTCAATTTCTTCTAATAGGATATCATAAATCCTGATTTCTATTTCAGTATGGGATGTACGACAGGTTATAAATTTGACCACTTTTGTTTTGTCTAGATTCACAGATCCAGGGATTCTGGATCCAAATAGCAAAATAATAAAAGTAGCTTAAATGGCAAAACCACAGCAGACTTTGGCTATTGGGATCAGACAACTCTTATATATATATATATATATATATATATATATATATATATATATATATAAAAGTGTCATATGTCCATTGGTGAAGAAAAATAATGGCTTATGCTACTTGGAAAGGACCTAGGCTTACTAAAATGAAGCAGGACTCCATCTACTGGGATGACCCTCACAACTTAATTGCCTAAGGCTTCTTGTTGCATCCAGAAATGCCAGAAATAACAATCAAACACAAAAAGCTGTAGAGTTTATTCAAGAACTGAAATTAGCATGACATTAGATAAAAGCACGACTTCAGCAAAACAAAATAAAGAAAGAGAGCTTCATGTCCTACTCAAAGACACTGCACATTGAAAAATTGTCAGCAAAGTACTCCATGATTTGGTTGAGATTATAGGTACTGCATGCAAGAATCAACTAGAATTTCAAATATATCCTTATGGCAATCAACTTCTATTCTAAAATGACCTCTGCTAAACCAAGACAGGACTAGAATTTACAATGGTTATGGGAAGATGGAAACTTCCACACAAGAATAGGATGATAGTGGAAAGGAATTTTACAATAAACATTAAATATTTCATAAGAAAACTTAATATTAATCCCTACAGCATTTATCATAATGTGAAGGCACTAGGTGTTGAGCTTCTAGCGAGTTTCTAGCTCAATGATCACATAGTGGCTGGATTTTAAATCTAGGATCATTACAAAATACGATGATACCAAACTACATTGCCCGCATGACTGCCTCACGTTCAAGAGGTCTCGAGTTCAAATCTCGGTCATGGTGAGTTACCGATAAGGTTTTTGTCAGGGTTTTCCCTTATCCTAAAAGATGGATGTTGGGTGACTCTAAGCTGCATGGACCCTGGGCTCATGTGAGCATCATTTAAGCCATTCTGTTTATCGTCCGATATGACTTAACTTTGGAGGAAGTAAATTACACAAACAAACAAACCAAACCATACAAATGAAGGCCAGGGAACAATGATGTTCTATTTACAAGTATAATCAGTCTCAGAGGGAAAAGCAGAGACAGGGCTGATTACCTTAGAATATAAAAACTTCTCTGTTGCAAATTTTGAATGGTTCATGTGAAACAAACTGATTGTATACATACATTCTAAAGATTAAGGATGAAGACTGGATAAAGGATGCATTCTATGGGCATGAACTGCATTCTACACTATTTCCTAACACTTATTTAGTGGAGAAAATTCAAATATGTGAAGGAAAAAGGTTTTTGAGAACCATGGATTTCCTAATAGTGCATTGACATGAAGGATTTATTGCAGTAAAATAATACTGAAATAAAAAGTATGTTCATTTCCATTATTATATGTTTTTATTAAAACCAAATCTTATAAATATATGCAGCCATGTAAAAGTTTTGATAAAAAAATATATACAACATATGCAATAATAGAGTAATGGAATAAATAATAAACAATAAATAGAGAATTTACAAATGAGATGGGAATGAGGCAGTCAGGGAAAATTGAAATTGATTATGAAGATGTAAGTGAATAGTGGCTGAATGTAAGAGTTGCATGAGAAACATCAATGATATGATTCTGGTCTCTTTCATGCAAGACATTTCTATTAATTTCTACAGTAGAAAATTTATGGTTGGTGCTTGTGAAGCAAACCTGTTTAGCCAAAAATGTGTATGACAAAGCTCTTACGCCGAGAGTTATCAATTAAAGGTTCTTCAGCTCCTGAAAAGGGCCATGGAGCTTAGAATGGCCAAAAGCTCGAATTTAATTACTTTGACATGGCTTATCATCTGTGAGTATTTAATTAATAGCCAACAATTTGTTTTCTCAAATCTCTTAAGACATTCAAAATATTGTTACCCAATCGGCAAACTCTACGGTACCGATCAATAAATGCAGGGGAAGGCCGGTGGAGGGGGGCGTGTGGCATCGGGACCGCTTGTAGACGCGAGACAGAGTGGGGAAGGGAAAACCACAGGGATGGCTGAATCTTCGTTTCCCCCTCCTCCTGCCACCTGAAAGAGCGCGAGACTGGGACGTCAAGGTGCCACTGTTCTTGCTGGCCTACCGCTCGTCAACACACGACACCACCGGGATGACGCCAGCCAGCTTAATGTTCACCGAAAGTTACGCCTCCCTTGTGACCTGGCTTTTGAAAGCCCTCTGGGGGTGAAACAGCCATCGACCGAGTATGTGGAGAACCTGGTGGACCACCTCCACGACATGAACGAGATGGCTCGCCAGAACATCCAGAAGGCGAACGACCGCATGAAAACCCGATACGACAGGCAAGCCAACAGCCAAGGGTTCCAGTAAGGTGACCTGGTCTGGCTGTACCGCCCTACCCGGACCAAGGGACGCTGCCCGAAGCTTCAGCAGCCATGGAAGGAGCGTACCGTGTGGTGAAGAGGATTAACGACGTGGTCTACCGCATCCAGAAGGTGCCCCGGGGAAAGATGTTGGTGGTACACCTGGATCGCCTGGCCCGCTACGATGGTGCTGTTCGGGACGACCAGCCTTGAGGAGGGAGCAGTGTTACCCAATCGGCAAACTCTACGGTACCGATCAATAAATGCAGGGGAAGGCCGGTGGAGGGGGGCATGTGGCATCGGGACCGCTTGTAGAGGCGAGACAGAATGGAGGGAGGGGAAACCACATTGGTGGCTGAATCTTCGTTTCCCCCTCTTTCTGCCGCCTGAAAGAGCGCGAAACATCGAGAATGTTTTTCCCCTTCATGAAAAAAGAATTCTCGAGAAATTTTAAGCCACCGATCAATATAGTAGAGGCGACCGACAGTTGAGTTCAGTTGAGTCAGTCGTGGCGAGCAATGTGAGGAGCACCCGGTGTACGTGGACAGACGAACTGGTGAAATTATGATTGTGTATATTATGAAATTCTATGTAATCGGCAAGTGTGACATTGTAATAAGGTGAAAATAAATAACATTTTTGAGCGGTGTAATTGGACTTTTTATTTCACGAACCGACAAAGTCACAGTATTTGTGAATGGTGATTATTCACTTTCGATCCTTGATAATCCCCTTCATCTTTATGACAGTGTACAGGACATATTTTTAGCTGTGGAGCTTTTCTCTAAGCCTAAGAACATACTAGGTCATCACCCTTCTACCTAATTAATCTTTAAACAATGCAATCTTGCTTTTGTTTGCTTGCTTTATTCTATATACATAATTTGAAGCATGAAAATATTGGAGATTTAGTTTTCCTGAACAATATATATATATCAAAACTGGAATAAAAATATAACTGACTTGGTGTCATCCTAGTTAAGGACAAGATTATTCATCTGCTGTTTAATTACATGATTAGAAATATTATAAATAATACATTTTGGAATGTCTAGAACTGCCTTACAAATATAGACTGGTTTGTTCATGACAATCTCCTCTCAAGCCAAATCCATACCCAACCTAGTTTTCATAATACATAATGCTGCGTACATATGTTAAACAAGCCATGCATTTCTGTACTTGTTTCCAGATAGTTATAATTTGAGAATCCTGATATATGTGAACCTTTTCGATGAACTTGCCTCGCACATACTTGTTCCTCCACAGCTTTTGACTAAACGAATATGTTGCACAGCATCAGATTTAAGCACTCTTGCAAGGTTATTTCTGTTTAAATTGCAATCCTTATGAGCCACAAGATATGTTCCACAGATGTGACAATGCTCTCCCACGCTTTTGTTACCTATAATATAGACTTTCAGGCACTAATTACTGTGATCAGCTGTGTTGAAATACACCTCATTCTGAGATATCATATGCAATGTTTTGATATGATCATATACCGCAATGATTTTATCAGCGACTGCTTATTATTATCACTTATGATGATGATGATGACGAAGATGATGATGACGATGATGATGACGATTATGATTATTATGATTGTTATTATTATTATTATTATTATTATTATTATTATTATTATTATTATTATTATTATTATTATTATTATTATTATTATTATTATTATTATTATTATTATTATTATTATTATTATTATTATTATTATTATTATTATTATTATTATTATTATTATTATTATTATTATTATTATTATTATTATTATTATTATTATTATTATTATTATTATTATTATTATTATTATTATTATTATTATTATTATTATTATTATTATTATTATTATTATTATTATTATTATTATTATTATTATTATTATTATTATTATTATTATGATTATTATTATTATTATGATTATTATTATTATGATTATTATTATTATTATGATTATTATTATTATTATGATGATTATTATTATTATTATTATTATTATTATTATTATTATTATTATTATTATTATTATTATTATTATTATTATTATTATTATTATTATTATTATTATTATTATTATTATTATTATTATTATTATTATTATTATTATTATTATTATTATTATTATTATTATTATTATTATTATTATTATTATTATTATTATTATTATTATTATTATTATTATTATTATTATTATTATTATTATTATTATTATTATTATTATTATTATTATTATTATTATTATTATTATTATTATTATTATTATTATTATTATTATTATTATTATTATTATTATTATTATTATTATTATTATTATTATTATTATTATTATTATTATTATTATTATTATTATTATTATTATTATTATTATTATTATTATTATTATTATTATTATTATTATTATTATTATTATTATTATTATTATTATTATTATTATTATTATTATAGGTATAGGTTAAAATTAGAATCAGAGTGAAATGTCTAGGATTTGAACCTTAAGATCTCAGATTTGTAGTTACTGCACTTCTTTTTTAATTTACATCCGCGAACATTGTGTCATATTGGACAAAATGGGGAAATGATGCTCAAGAAAGTCCTGGTTTCATAGAGCTTAGATATACACAACACTCATCTTTCAGGATAGGGGAAAACCTGAGGCAAATCCATTTGCAGATAATTTACTCCAACCAAAATTTGAAGTCAGGAACTCTTGAACATGAGGTAGAAATGCTACTGCTTATGCTACAGAGACAAGCGATCGTGAATTAAGTCAATCTCATGTATATGCTAATTTTAGCTTTAAATGAGGTAACTGAGTTTTGAGTTAGAGATGTTTGTAGTTAATCAGCATTAGGTGTACTATGCCCTATGTAGGCTAAAAGTAGAATCAGATTGAAATAGCTAAGACATGATCCACAGATCTACCACTTTGTAAAAGACAGCATTAGTTTGTATCATACACCGGCTAAAGTTAGAATCAAACAGAAATATCTGAGATTTCAACCTGAGATCTACACGTTCGTACTTCATCAACATTAATCAATATCAGTCATACATATGCTAAAGTTAGAATCAGACTGAAACACATGAGATTTTAAGCATCATTTACATCTTAGTAGTTAACTAGCATAAAGATACAGTCATTTATAAGCTAAAGTTAGACTCAGAGTGAAATATCTGAGATAATCTGAGATCTACAGCTTGGAATTTAATCCCCTGAAAATGTTTCTATTGTGCTCTAGCATTTGAAAGGTGACAGTGAGTGTAAATAAGTGTGGCTACTATTATAGGGGTTTGGAGGAAGTTACTAACAGTGGCATCCAAATTACTTGAAAAAACTATTTGATATTTTGATGATATCTTTGCAATTGCTCCAAATAGGCTTTTAGATGATAATTTAAAACTATTTAATCTGCAGAAAAAAGTCCTAAATTTTGCAAAGGAAGTCAGTGGACAGCTCTCTTTCTTGGACCTAAATATTATCACGAATATCACAAAAATAAAAATTGGAACTTACAGGAAACGAAAAGTCAGCTAATTACATAAAAACAATCATAGCTATAATTGAATTATACATAAAGGTAATAATAAACAATCTTGCACAAAGACTTGTCAACATACTCATGGATTAAGTAGAAAACTACAAGGAACTAAAAGCCATATTTCACATAGCATATGAAAATGGATACAACAAAGGTATGGTATGTAGGAGAACTGAAAAGTCTAGGCTAAAGTGAAGCATCCAGGAAGCAATCACATTCACTAAAGTAAAAGAAAGCAATAGTATATTCACAGTGAGGATTCATGCATCACCCAGAAACATTTAATAAATTCAAAAAGATCTTTAAAGAACAAAATATTATCTTGGCACCTAAAATAACAGATCCGGAATATACCAAATCAGTTGTAATGGTTATCAAAAATGCTGTATAGGCCAAAGTAAAAGAAACCTATAAACCAGATTCAAAGAACATGTTAGGCACATCAAGGTGAGAGAGAAAGACAAGTGTATTTCACTTTTGGAATGAAAACCATGACCTTGACCCAACTCCAAATTTATTCAAAGGTGTAATAAATCATTATAATTACGCATGGTTGGAGGAATTCAATAAGAGTGACATCAAAAGTAATTAAAAAACTACTTTTAGTTGGTTTCTTGACACTTTGTCACGTCACTTACATTTTTGTACTATTGAGGGACTAGTTTCAGAAGCTGCTGCATCCATTTTCAACTTTTGTTGAACTATCATCTGTAATCGTCTGTTCTGTTCTCCATGGTTGTGAAACAATGAACTTCTTTGTTAAATTAACTGCTGGTGGGATTTCAAAGTTCAATACTTGGTCCTTAATTTTCCATATGAAAATAGTAAACCTCAAAAGCAGCAGAAAAAATAGTGTCAAAAGTATAGAAGAATAAACATTACTAAAATAGAAATGGTTTAGTTTCTGAGTTTAAAATTGAAGAGAAAACAGCAAAACTAAAACACTAACTTAAAAACAAATGCAGAAAAATAAATATTTTTGAAAAGTCAACCAAAAAACAAACATAACCAAAATGATCATCCAAACAATGTACTTAACTTATCCAACCAAACATTCATAATGCTAGAGTTGTATACCTATGCACAATTGAGGATCAAAACCATGTGTAGACTAATAATAACGAAGTTGAAGACTCTATTGCTGACATAAAAATTGCCTCACAAACATTAAATGAAGAGAATAAAAACATAGTAACAAACAAATGCTCCAAAATAGTAGAACAAACTAATAATGAAAAGAAAATTAACCTAAACAACCACATTATTAAAGCCCTTAAAAGTAAACCAGTTATTTATATTAAATCAGACAAACGGAATGAAACAGTAATTTTGGAAAAAGCAGAATACACAAAGAAGATGGTAGATCAGGTAAAGGGCATAATTACCAATAGGTGGAAACCAAACAATAACAGTACTACATTGAATCCACCGATAAAACTTTAATAGACAGCAAATAACAAGAAAGAATTTCACAAAATTAGGGTAGATAATCCAACATTATCAAGAATATATGGGCTACCAAAGTCATAAAACCGGAAGAGCCATGAGACCTATCTATAGTAGCATAAATGCCCCCATATATAATTTAACCAAGTGGTTATTAAATAAATTAAATAGCTTTCCAAAGTTTGAAAGTGCAGCTTTAAAATCTCTTTAGACATAGAACAAAAAAGTTATTCAAATTCAGAAAAAAATGACAGCCTGGATTCATTTGATGTCACATAATTAACACAAGCTTACCAACAGAAAATTTACAGATGCTGTTATAAAAAAAGGCTAACGGTACTGCAAATGGAAACAGCAGAAGCAGAAGTATACATTTCAAAATTATGCACTGAACAAAACTTCTTTAAGTTTAATGGGAAATACAAGCAGAAATCAGGAGTATCAATGGGCAAACCACTTGCTCTATTTTTGGCAAATTTATTTATTATTTCACTTGAAACACAAATTGAAAGGGCCTTTCCATGGTTATTCAAGGTTTGGTATAGATATGTTGATGACATCTTTGCAGGAGTTCCAAGTAAACATTTTAGATGATGCATTAAAAGTACTTAATCTGCAAGAAAACCTATCAGATTCACAATAGAAAGTAAATCGATGGACAACTCTCTTTTCTGGACCTAAATATTATCAAGAATGACACAAAAATAAAATTTGGAATTTACAGGAAGCCAATTGTCAAAAAAATTGAATAAAATATTATGACTATAATCCAATTAATATAAACACAATATTAAACATTCTTACACACACACATTAATCAATATATCCATTGATAAAGCTGAATACTTCAAAGAACAAAAAGCCATACTCCACATAGCAGAAGCAAATGAATGCAACAAAAGTCTGGTGTTTAAGGAAATTTAAAGGACAAAATTAAAAAAAATTATTATGGAAGCCACCACATTCACTAAAGAAAATGAAAGCAACAGCATATTCATTTCATTCACATACCACCCAAAAGCATTTCATAAATTCAAAAAGAACTTTAAGGAGTGAAATATCATCTTGGAGCCTACAAATAGATACTCAACTTCAAAATTTCTAAATTCAAAAACAAAAGATGAAAGTCCACCAATTAACAGATCCAGAAATAAGTTGTAATAATTGTGAAAAATGCTACATAGGTCAAACTAAAAGAAATCTAACAACCAGAGTAAAAACACACTTTAGAAATATAAAATTGAAACAAGAACATGAGTCAGCAGTATCATTTCATTTCTGGATCGAAAACCATGACATTGACTGAAATTCATAATTATTATGATGAACCAAAATAAACTGACAACATTGGAAACAGGAGATCTGTGGTTCAAATCTTGGCCAAGGCATTGAATTTTTTTTTTGACTATTTATCCAACACCTTAGTCTATACACAGCTATTGTAAAGAAACGATTTATTTCCGTGGATTAACTTAATAGTTTAACGATGAAGCCTGGGACTCAAGTATTTACAATAGTAAATCACCACAAACAGTGTATCTGGAATACGAAACCCCCTAGTGGTATACCGGGAAAATATATATGAGTCAATTGGAGAGTTCAAATGTCAGGATGGGCATGTTAGGCATGGTAGCTCAATGGTTAAGAGCAACTGGATTGTAACCAGGAGATCCATGGTTGAAATCCCACCCATGGCATTAAAATCTTCAGTTTGACTCTATCTATCCAAAACCTTAGCCTATACATGGCTAGTATAAAGAAATGATTAATTTCCATCACTTAACTTAAATGGGATAATGGACTGAATAATGAGCTCTGAATTCCCACCAGTAGATAATTTGACAAAGATGTTCACAGTTCCACTACCAGATAGAAGAGAACGGACAACAACAGACAATAGTTGAACCGAGGTTGAAAATGCATGCAACCACTTCTGAAACTAGTCCCTCAATAATATAAAAAAGTAACTGGAAAAGTGTCAAGATACCAATTACAAATACTTTTTTCAATTAGACTATAACAAACTGACAATGTAGGAGAATATCTTAATATGAAAGAGATAAGGACCAGTTATTGAACTTTGAGATCCCACCAGTCGTAAATTTGATAAAGAAGTTCATATTTCCACCACCAGAGAGAAGACGGCACACAAAACATGATAGTTGGACCTTCAAGGTTGAAAACGGAAGCAATGACTCCCAAAACCAATCTCTCAAAAAATAAAAATGTAAGTGATAGAGTGTGAAAAACTGACTACAATTAGGGTTTTCTAATTAAGGGTGACTCCTTCGATACTCCAACAGATAATCAAATCAATGCTACAAGTAAGTTTAAGTTAAAATCAGACTGAGATGGCTGAAGTCTGAACCAAAGTTTTGTTGTTAACCAGCATTAGGCCAATGTAAGTGTAGGCTTAAGTTAGAATTAGATTGAAATAGCTGAGATTGTAGCACAGATACATAGCTTTGCATGCTGTTGCTTAAGGTAATGAATTGATAATAAAGCAGCTTAAGACATAATATGATTTTTCTTAGTACTCAAAACATTGTTCTCACTGTGTAAATGTTTCTTTACTTTCAGAAGTGATACGGAGAAGGACGAAGGAACTGTAGATCTGTCCTTAAATGGACAGTCTCGTACTATCTGGAATGCCAAATTGTGTATCCTATCTGTTTTGATTGTATTGTTTTGTAGCCTGACCTACTGGAACTCAGGTTTTGCCTAATTTGTTTTGTAAAAATATATTTTAATCTCACTGAAGAATAATGGTTTATTTTCACTTAATTTTTGTTCTATCTTTCTTCTGCATATATGCGCTAAAACGTTTATGGAGATTGTTATGTCATAATTACATTATTGTTATTATTCGTTAACTGTCAGTAAAGACATCACAAAAACATATTCTAGTTCATTAGTAAAACAATTTATTAAACATTGATAAACAATCACCTTTATAGCTGTAGAATAATCAGAGGCCAATTTGATGAATAGTAAAATGCAGACATGTGTAATGCTAAGTAATGTTAACTAAATGTAAATTAAAATTAGATTACAATTATATATATATATATATTATATTTATCTATAGACAGACAAACAGATAAATATATATTTTGCTGAAGGTGTAATAAATGCGAGTGGAAACCAGAAGAATGGCACCAAGGAGAAGGTAAGTAATGTGGGAGGATGAATAAAAAATAAAAAGCTCCTTTGAACCTAAGACGAAGTTGGAAGGTACTTATGATCCATAAGGGAGCAGGCTGAGAAATGCTCATTTTTCTTTCTCCATAACTGCTGGATAAGTCTGCTTGGAGAAGGTTGCACTTCATCCGAATCTTTGACTGTTGGTATTAGCGGAGATCACCCCCGCAGCACTAAAAAAAATTAACAAATAACTAAAAAGCTAAAAAATAGATATGGGAATATCATTCTCAGTCTCTTCATTATTATTATTATTATTATTATTATTATTATTATTATTATTATTATTATTATTATTATTATTATTATTATTATTATTATTATTATTATTATTATTATTATTATTATTATTATTATTATTATTATTATTATTTGAAATCTTGTTTACAACACAATCATTTCACAGATTTATTGTAACGAACTGTTACGAAAGTATAAAATAGTTGAAAAATAAACAATGTTTTACAGTTTGAAAATAAGCTAAGAGTAAAGTAAAAACTAAAATTCAATTAAAAAACTATAACTACAAGCTCCTTCTACCCAGCACTTGCAACTGCCAACAAAGTGCATCAAAATAGAAACTGGTCCCAAATAACAAGACATACTTATATTCCCTCTATCACCCAATATATTGTCACCCGAACGCCGGAATTCCCGATAGAACCGGCCGGCAGTAGGCAGGGTGACTAGAGAGGCTGCCCACACCAGGGAGAGCAGCCGGAAGAACGAGTAAGGGCCGTCGTGGAGAGGGGCACGTCGGCGCCATCACAACCATCCCCTCGAGTTACACTGCGCGCCCTCACCCGGCGTATGGATGACAGCCTCATCGCGGACGGTGGCTGGGTAAGAGGAAAGCCATGCCGCGTGCTGGTGGACGGGGTGGCCGTGACCATCATTTGACCTGACGTGGCGAAGGGTTTGCCGACGAGTAAGCCGAGCCGATTATACCAGCTTGTGACGGCATCGGGCGACAACTTGCCTGTGCAGAAGGAGCCCCTATTGAAGTTGACCTTGGGACGGAGTGTAGTACGTCTGTAGGTGTTCGTCACGAAGGTGGCTGAAGAGGTGATTCTGGCACTGGATGCCCTCAGGAGCCACGAGGCGACGGTCGACGTCGGCAGGAAGGTCCTGCGGCTCAACGGAGAGGAGGTTATACTCCGTCAACCCGAAGAGCGCCTTGGAATCTGCAGAGTCATCTTGAACGAAGACGTGGTTGTCCCCGCGAGAAGCGAGGTGGTGGTGACGGCGCCACTGGAAGGCCAGAGAACCAGGAACATTATGCTGGAGCAGAAGACGCCTGTACACGGCCTATGTGTAGCCAGGGCATTCCTGCCTTGCGGAGAGGAGGTGCAAGTGAGACTGCTAAATTCAACTGACACCGATCACGACGTCCAGGCCGGGACGGAGTTGGGAACGTGCGAGCCCGTGGCAAGCGTAACAGCAATCGACAAACACCGGAAACCGGTGCCGACGCAACACCTGGGGCCCCAGCTAGAAGGCTTACTGGAGAGAGTGGCGGACCACCTGACCGCAGAACAGCTGGAGAAAGTTCGACAACTGCTGAGATGATACCAGCGCGTCTTCAGACAAGGTGATAGTGACTACGGCCGCACGGACAGAGTACATCACCGCATCGACCCTGGGGACGCCCGGCCTATTCGTCAACCACCTAGATGAGTTCCGCTGGCGAAGCAAGGGGCGGTACGTGACATGCTGGAGGACATGAACTCCAGGGGAAAGATTGAAGAGTCTGACAGCCCTTGGTGTTCCCCTGTAGTCTTGGGGACATAGAAGAGCGGCGAGCTACGCTTCTGCGTAGACTACAGGAAGTTGACTGCTGTTACCCGGAAGGACTGTTTCCCCTTACCCCGGATTGACGACACCCTGGACACGCTAGTTCCTGCCAGGTAGCTCTAGATCCGAGAGACAAGGAGAAGACTGCATTCTCGACAGGCCAAGGGCTCTGGCAGTTCACAGTTTTGCCCTTTGGCCTCTGCAACGCACCAGCTGCCTTCCAACGCCTCATGGAGTCAGTGATGAGAGCACTGACTTACGGCGCCTGCCTGCTATACATGGATGACATCATCGTCGGTAAGACTTTTGATGACCATCTCGAGAATTTGAGTAAGGTGCTACAGAGATTGCAGGCGACCAACTTGAAGCTGAACGCGAAGAAGTGCTAGCTCTTCCGCAAGGAAGTGAACTACTTAGGCCACATTTTCTCAGCAAATGGAGTGGCCTCAGAGCCCGAGAATATACAGGCTGTGAGAGATTGGCCTCGCCCATAGGATAAGAGAGAGTTGCGCAGTTTCCTGGAGCTGTGTAATTATTACCGATGCTTCATGAAGGGGTTCTCCAACGTCGCCAAACCCCTCACCCTCCTGACAGAGAAACACCGGCCTTATGTTTGGACGGGGGACACCGAAGGCGCTTTCCAGTACCTGAAGCAGATTGTGCAGTGCTCCAATTTTGGGTTTCCCACAATCGGATGGCGCCTTCATTGTGGACACCGACGCCAGCGGCCATTGCATTGGAGGTGTCCTATCGCAGATCCAGGACGGCCATGATCGGGTGACAGCCTACGACAGCAAGACAATATCCAAGGCAGAGAAGAACTACTGCGTCACCCGACGACAGTTAATAGCGGTTGCAAAGACCTTGGGGCACTTCCACAAGACCTGTACGGTCAACCATTCCACCTGAGATCTGACCATTCCGCCCTGTCCTGGCTATTGAGCTTTAGGAACCTGGAAGGCCAGACAGCACGTTGGGTCCAGAGGCTGCAGGAGTACGACTTCACGTCGGAACATCGTAGAGAGAAGAGCCACGGTAACGCGGACGCTATGTCCCGAAGAACCTGTCCAGAAGAGTGCGGCCAGTGCACAAGAGTGGAAGAGAAGGAGCGTGCCGCAGCAGTCCGAGTAGTCAAGGCAGTGCCTGCGGACGGCTGGGATAGCGCAGGCCTGAGGAGGGAGCAGCTGGCGGACGCAGACCTGGGGCCGCTCTTGAGGGAGGTGGAGGACCTGAGAGTACATCGCACCGAGGAGTGCCACCTACAATTCGTAGTGGGCCCAATAGGACTCGTTGAAGAACAGAGAGGGCGTGCTGTTCCGGGTTGAGTCCAGAGGTTCTACTCCCATTAGCCTTGAACCCGTAGGAACAAGACCCGGGCCTCTTTCAACCTGGGAGTATCCGAGCTGTCGCAAAGGGCGCTCGGCATCCTCCGTGGGGCTTTCCGTAGGGCAAGACCTAGTTACCTAACAAGCCCCCCCCATCTGGTCCTAGGGACACAAGACGGGATGGAAGTGGATACGCCACTTACGCGCGTCAACACTCAGGGTGAAGACTACCGATATGACCTCGGTGGGGCCGCCTGCTGATCTAGCACACCTTCTACTAGCTTTGCAGGCTAGTACCCGGAAAATTAAAGGTTTCCTCAAACCTGTCCGATGACGTACCCGATTCCCACGGGTATCGGGAACACACTGCCCCCTCGAAGCCATCCCAGTCCGAAAACTCTCGAAGGAGGGGCTCGGCTGTTCGGCCCGAGGTTCCTCTAGTAACGTCAGAGGCACCACGAGTGCTAAGGGTCCGCAGCGCCCGCACTTTGGCAGCTGAAAGGGACGGATCCCCTCCCCTACGGAGGCTGTTCTGGGTATGGGAATCACCCCATGGGAAGACGCAGAGAGAACAGTTAGTACTTCCTCGGAGTACGGTCTTGGAAGTCTTGTAGGAACTGCACGCCGGTACTTCAGGAGGACACCTCCACATCCCCAGTCAATGGCATGGTCGAAATGTACATCAAGACCTTTGAGGAACATCTGAGGAAGGTCGTGGCCAGGCATCAGTGATACTGGGACGACAAGGTGCCACTGTTCTTGCTGGCCTACCGCTCGTCAACACACGACACCACGGGAATGACGCCAGCCAGCTTAATGTTCGGCGGAGAGTTACACCTCCCTTGTGACCTGGCTTTTGGAAGCCCTCCGGAAGCGAAACAGCCATCGACCGAGTATGTGGAGAACCTGGTGGACCACCTCCACGACATGAACGAGATGGCTTGCTAGAACATCCAGAAGGCGAGAGACCGCATGAAAACCCGATACGACAGGCAAGCCAACAGCCAAGGTTTCCAGCAAGGTGACCTGGTCTGGTTGTACAGCCCTACCCGGACCAAGGGACGCTGCCCGAAGCTTCAGCAGCCATGGAAAGGAGCGTACCGTGTGGTGAAGAGGATTAACGACGTGGTCTACCGCATCCAGAAGGTTCCCCGAGGGAAGATGTTGGTGGTACACCTGGTTCGCCTGGCACGCTACGATGGTACTGTTCGGGACGACCAGCTTTGAGGAGGGAGCAGTGTCACCCGAACGTAGGAATTCCCTATAGAACCGCCAGCAGTAGGGTCAGACGGGAAGCATTTAGACCACGCCTACCCATTTATCTCGTGTCACTAACTGAATGGATGATTAGGAGAGCGGCACGAGCCCTGTACCTTCTCTTTCCGCTCCCACCAGACGTCTGGATACCTCGGTTATTTGTGTGCGCCGCGAACCTTCCAGAAACTTCGATCTTCCCTATATATGACCTGCAGTTGGCTTGTCAGCTCAGTTCTTGGCGAGCAGCCGGAGGAGCACCGAGTGAGTGAACGGACCGGAAGACTGTGTACGTGCATCGTGTGTATCAATTGATTTAGTGTACCTTACTCCATAGTATAATCTTGACATTACACAAATATAGAAGTTGGTGTTAATACTTCTTAAAGTAAGTGGAGATTCATTAACAAATATTTATATTTGTGTAATATTTATTACTTCACTCTAACTAGCGTCGTTTTCTATGTAATCAATAATCTTGACATCTTTATTTTATATTCGTAATGTTGGAATTTAAATTTACTTTTCTGATAAAGCTTCTTTTGTTCATTCTATCCCCTACCTCTCTTTATTCTTATTTGATTATTATTAATTTTATCGTACCCTTAACTTAAAATGCATTAATAAATAGGACAACTACGTTTATCTCTAAAATATACGACCAATTTAAAACTTCTCTTCCTTTATGTTCCTTAATGTTCCTATTTCCTTAACTCAAATATACTTTATATCATCTAATTTATTCTCTTACAAATAACTTAATTAAAAAACCTTTATATACTTTGCTTAACTTACTTTTCACTTATTTACTTTTGCTTAATGTTCTTATACTTCGTAACCCTTTCTGTTTCCACAATAAATATTAACTTTTCCCTAGATAGCACGGTATAAACTGTCATTTGCTTGTTATCACATACTTCACTGACACATTCACTTATGTTTATTTCACCACAATTTCACTATATCTTCCATAATGCTCCACCCCTCCTTCTTCTTCCTCAGAAA